>JAGKTI010001622.1:0-10626 GCA_018397915.1 Birgus latro | reverse complement strand
AGTCTGGAGGGTGAAGTGCTCGAAAGGGTACAGCAGGGAAGGAAGGTTGCTGGTTCGTTGAAAGCAGTGATAAGAAACAGGGAGGTGAGCATGGAAGTGAAAAAGTTGTTACATGACAGTATTGTGATACCAACTCTGACATATGGAAGTGAAGCTTGGACCCTGTTGGAAGGACAGAAGTCAAGAGTGAGAGCAGTGGAAATGAGTTATTTGAGAGGAGCATGTGGAGTCACATGGAGAGACAGACTAACAAATGAGGAAGTGAAGGAGCATTGTGGTGTGGTTGAGGACGTGATGGGAAACGTTAGGAGAAACACGTTAAGGTGGTTTGGCCATGTGGAGAGGATGGAGAGTGAAAGATTGACGAGGAGAGTGTATGTGAGTGAGGTGGAGGGGGAGGCCGAGGATGAGATGGAGGGATGGAGTGGAGAGGTATATGAGAGAGGGGTGTGTGAGTTGGGAGCGTGGTAGTGAAATGGCAGGGGACAGAGTGACATGGAGGCGATTTGTTTGTGGGCACCCCATTCGGGATTGAAGCATCTGGCAATAGATAGATAGATAGAGTGAGTCATAAAAGTCCGATTGTAAATTTTCTCATAATTAATCCTCTCACGGTTGTGTCAACTCTGATTAGTACAACGCATTCTCTTGCTGCGAATGTTAGATGTATTTATTTAGCTCAGTAAGTCACTGCAATCTTAATGTTAACTGCATAAATTTTGCTGGAAATGCATCTTACAACAAGGATTTACTGTACAGAGCTGCTCGTTTTGCAGCCCCAGGTGTACTTGCACATGAACTTTGTAAATTGCAGGTGAAATTATTCTCCCGCAGTCCACTATCTTCCTTCAGGAAGAAAGGAAGAAAGTCTAGGGACATTTGCATGACTCAATAGCAGAACTGCCCCATTACATCACTGTCACCACATGAAGGCACCAGTGTATAGGGAAAACCAAACAAATACAAGTACGGTACAAGGTTTTAAGAGACATTTATTATTGGTCCTGTAGAAATGGAAGGCGATAGCTACATTACGCTGCATTACAACGTGGCTACACAAGAAAAGTATGAGATCCAGCTTAGGAAAGATCGGTATCATTAACACAAGAGTACATTACAGTAAAACCTCAATATAACGGACTTCAATAGACCGGAATTTGCTTTTATCGGACTCAAGGAGCTACTGGACTAAACTCCTATATATCGGAAAAAGTCCGATAAAGCCAGAAAGCAGTCCGGACTGCTTGACCACTTCAGCTATGTTCACCACAATAAGACAAGTAAAAGACATGTTTTTCAATGCACAGTACAGTATTATTATACCATTTGATTAATGTAGTGAAGGAATAACACAGTACAATACTGCAATGGTGGTGAAAACCACTGATGCAATCCGGACTAATGTCTGATATATCGGAAAATGTCCTGATTAGCAGGGGTAAGTCCGGATGTCACTTTTATCGGAATTTTGCATTTTTCAGGCTGGCTTGGGCCCCAGTTAGTCCGTTATAGTGAGTACTTACTGTATTTGTAAGTGAATTATGTTACCGGAAACAATAATAATGATAACCAGACTAATGATACTGTAAATACGTGTGAAAATTATTTTAACAACAATGATAATAATAATAGCAATGCCAATAATACAATGAATAATATCATAGTACAGGTATCACATTTTCTGCACAAAACTGAGATGTCTTATACCTGAGGGGAAAAAAATCCCAAATTGGCAAAATATTAAAAAAAATAATCCTGTTCATTAGAAGTCACCACATACCACCATCATTTTAACTATCTGGTTGAAAGCAAGAAGTCATTACAACAAAAAGCAAGAATCCATAATAGACAAAGGCAAACAATTCAATAAAAAGAAGAGGGGGCAACCACCACATAACTTTCTCCTTTATTCATTTTTAAAAGCAAACTGTCATTTTCAGGCAACAAAAGCTGGAGATGATCAATGAATATAATACATAAGAAATATTGTAAAATGCTTAGAAGAAATCCTACGATCAAAATCACTTGGCTTTCGCACCTACGATTAGCTTACATCTTTTTTCATTTACTGCCGCTACTGTTAATGTTACTGACTTCTGAAGAGTCCCTTCATGATGAAGCAGTTAATGTTATTTATACAACTCCTCCATTTCAGAGTCTCTCCTGAGATCAATTAGTGTCTGGAGGGAGCAAGAATAATGAAAAAAGACACTGTCATAATGGAAAAGTTAATGTGTTCAGTATGATAAAAAATAAGTACAGCAATTACACAACTGAAGGACATAATCGTTGATCTTGCACTAACACAGCAGATATTAACCCCTCAGCACATAACAAACACAGCAAAACAGTCACTCAGCACTTAACTAATGTGGTGGAAAATAAAAGCTACAGTGGGTTCCTATCTGGCTTTGATTAAAATTAGGTCAAATAGGAAACTATCTGAAATGGCAATAATATACTCTGCAAACAGCCATATAAACTTGCTCCTTGGGATAGTTGGGTGGGGTTATAGAAGCAGACAAGTCTATCTATCTATCTATTGCCAGACGCCTTAATCCCGTAAGGGGTGGCCACAATCAAATCGTCTCCATGTTGCCTTGTTCTCCACCATTTCACTGCCTTGCTCCCAGCTCACACCCCCCTCTCTCATATACCTCTCCACTTCATCCCTCCATCTCATACTCGGCCTCCCCCCCCCCCACCATCTACCTCACTCACGTACACTCTCCTCATCAGTCTCTCACTCTCCATATCTCCACATGGCCAAACCACCTCAATTTGTTTCTCTTAATGCTTCTCCTTCACTTCCTCATTTGTCAGTCTGTCTCTCCATGTGACTCCCATGCTCCTCACAAATAACTTACTTCATTGCTCTCACTCTTGACTTCTGTCCTTCCAGCAAGGTCCAAGCTCTACTTCCAAACGTTAGAGTTGGTATCACAATACTGTCATGTAGTAACTTTTTCACTTCCATGCTCACTTCCCTGTTTCTTATCACTGCTTCCAAGGAACCACCTACCTTCCTTCCCTGTTGTACCCTTTCAAGCACTTCACCCTCTAAACTTCCATCCTTACTCATCACACTACCCAAGTACTTAAATGCACTCACATTTTCCATTTCCTCCTCATCCATCCTCAGTGTACATTCACTGACTTCACTTCTCTCGAAGACCATCACTTTACTCTTCCCTACATTCACCTTTAGATTCCATTTCTTACACTCTCTCCCAAACTCATCCACCAAGCCTTGCAGCTCTCCTTCGTCTTCACTTAACAACACAGTATCATCTGCAAGCAACAGTACAGGGTTTTCAAACACTGCCCTCTCTCATTAGGGCCACTCCAACATCCACTGCCCTACCTTGCATCTCATTTATAACCCCATCCATATACAGATTGCACAACTATGGTGACATAACACATCCCTGTTTCAATCCAACCTTCAAATGGAAAAATTCACTCAGTTCACCATCCACATGCACTGCAGCCTTAGCACCCTCATACATACTCTTCATGGCATTCAGCAACTTCCCATGTACTCCATATATTCTTAATACTTTCCACAATCCTTGTCTATCCACCCTGTCATATGGTTTCTTCAAATCCATGAGAGCCGCATACAATTTCTTTCCCTTCTCTAGACACTTTTCCACTAAAGATCTAAGAATGAATATCTGATCTACTCAACCTGTTCTCTTCCTAAAACCTCTCTGTTCTTCTCCAACTAATTCCTCTGTTATTTCCCTAACTCTGTCAATAAGTATCCTACCATATATTTTTCCTATTACACTAAGAAGACTAATGCCCCTATGATTACCACATACTTCTTTTTCGTCTTTTCCTTTGTACAGGGGAATAATTATACCTGACTTCCAATTCTCCGGGACTCTACCTTCCTCCCAGGCCAATCTGCACATATTCCACATCCATTCCACTACTATCTCTCCCCCATACTTCAGCATCTCACCACACACTCCATCAATGCCAGGGGCTTTCCCCTATCAGAATTCTTTTATTCCCTGAACTGCACGTCTCTGGAATTTGCTTCCCCAGAGTTGTTTCCCTCCAAACTTCAACCCACAGCTGTTCAAGTCCAACTTTAACAGATATTTCATGAAAGGAGGACACCAGTAATCTGGTGTATGGATTTTTTTTTTTTATTCATTTGTTTTTCCTTCCTCTGTGCTGTTAAAAAAAATAAATAAATAAATAAAAATAAATAACTTTCTTCATTGCTTCCACCACTTCCATCCTACTGATTTCTTCCTCTCTTCTAACATCCCTCCATCTCCCAGCCATTCCCCAGCCACTTACACTTGCATTACTTTCATTCTCTATGTTCGACAATTCCTTAGAGTGATCTCTCCATCTGCTCACTTTTTCTCCCTTCTCCACTAGTAATCTACCATTTTTTTCTTTTACTCCCCAACTAACTTCTTTGGCACCCTGTCTAACTCTCTTTACCTCTTTCCAGAGCATTTTCTTTCATTTCCTCCATCTTACACTCAAATTCCTTCCAAATTCCTCATCAACTCTCTTACTAATCTTTTCACCTCTCCCTTTCTCTCTTCATATAACTCTCTCTTCTATCAACTTCTTCGACACCCGCTTATTATACGCTTTCTTCTTTTGTGCCACAGCCTCTCTCACCTCTTCATTCCACTATGCTGTTCCCTGCATCTTCTCTTCACCCCACACACCACCTTACATGCTGCACAGATTTCTTCTGTGAATATCTTGCACATACCTTCCACATCCCCCATCTGCTCCAATCCATATTTACCCAATCACTCCTCCACTTCCCTCTTATATTCTGCTTTTTTTCCATCCTCTTGTAACCTTTCCACCTTCCTTGTATGCACTACTTCCTCCTGTCCTTCCCTTCTTCTATTTCTCCACTTCATTTGGACCATGATTTTGACCACCACCAAGTGGTAATCAGAAAGTCCAGTCCCTCAACCTCTATATACTCTTGCATCCATTACACACCCTCTCATCCTGCCATCCACACACACATAATCAATCATTGCATTCCATTCATTCAGTTCACAACCCACTCTTCTCATCACTCACCACGTATACCTATGGATCATTTTGTGCCTGAAGAAGGTATTGGCTATCACCAACCCCCTCCCGGCACAAATGTCCACTAAAGGACTGCCATTCTCATCCATCTCTGCAGGCACACCCCACTCACCAACCACTCCATCCACCTTCTCATTCCTTTCAAACTTTTCCATGCAAGCTTCCACATTTGTCCGGAACTCTTCTCACACTCTACTTGCACGACCTTGTGTTGGCGCATACACGCACACAATCGCCCACATTTGTATTCCAACTTCAATCTTACCCACACAATCCTTGAGCCAACAGATCCATACTCTCTTATATTCTCCTTCCCTCTGTTACTCACAACAATACACACTCCTTCTTTTCCCCTCTCATTCTCACCTACTCCAATGCATATACCCCATCCATACTCCCATTCTCTCACACTCTTACCTCCCTATTTAGTTTCAGTTAATCCACATACATCCACTTTCGCACCCTCAAGCACCTGGACAATCTCTCTTTCTTTCACCTCATCAAGTGATCTTGGCAAAGATTATGTGAAAAAGGCTACATTCACTTCCAAAATTTTATCACATCTTGGATTTGGTTCTGAAGTCCACAACCCTATACTGAAGTAACTGTTGAACAGTACCTGAACAGAATAGCAGTATTATTATTATTATTATTATTATTTCAGTGGAATCAACATTTGTACCATATAAGCAAGAGTAGGCAGTATATGAAAAAATCATTAACAATTTTCCCCAACACAGTTTGAAAGCATTAATAACTGGCTGTACTGAGAATTCATCTAAAGTCATAAGACTAATTCCTCTCTCAGTCATACCCAAGGTAAACAATTTTGTCAAACATGTCCTAAATTTTTCTCCATGGAGTGAATTATTTAAAAAATTACAAAAGTGTATTTGTGTTATCATCCAAGTAATCCATGATTTAACCAGATTTAAAGTTAGCACAATTCTAAATACATAATCTCCAGCCACTATGGTAAGTAATCTGCAAACCACAGTTTCAGTGATGACAGAATTATATAACAACTAACCGATTAGCTGCCATGACTGAACTAATGCATTGTCTGCTTCAACTTGGTATCTGTGTATGAGTGCACATAACTTCTACTATTGCTTAAAAATAATTGCACATGTGCAGTTAAGATCAGAATCCTGAGGTATGGGTGATTATGTTTATTGTTTCCAATTCTGTTTTGAAAATGTGAACATTTCCTTATGACTTGAAAAATGTTTAAGAATGCACATTCCTTTTTTCATCATCAGAATCATCATAACTTTGTTTTGGAATTTTTCTTGGGCATATGAACTTCTCTTTCATGATTTCTGAAGTGTCCAAGGAATGTGCAGCCTTCTTTCCTAGTTGTAAAGGATTATAGTTCTTTGCTTTATCTTAAAATTCATCAGAAGATTTTGCGGTTCACTATTCAGAATCAAATTATGCATCAAAGTGATGGTACCCCTTTCATTCTTTTATGGCCATGGAAACACATGATTCTTCATTAACTCCTACAGAATCATCCATCGAAAGGACAATCCTTTGTCAGCTCTGGAATGTCCATATGAGGAGGAAGGATAGGAATTGTATACTGAGACAGTGTCTGCATCATTAAGGTTGCAGTGATGAGAGATAATTATATCATCACACCTACTGTAGACAAAGGGGTGATTTTAAAAATAGCTACACCATTAGAGATATAGTTAGTATGTCTTAAGCCATAGATGCATGGCAGGGTCAATTTGACCCCATGACATAATTTTTCTCAGATAGTTTTGCTTCTTTCAACCAGACATTTTCCTTCTATGACTTTTAATATTATTACATGGAGCATTATCTGTATCAAGTTTTTTACTACATTTGTTTGACAGATACATGGTGTTTATATGTTTCTGCATGACTGGGTTCAAACTGACCCCAGTGCTTTTATCCACATTTTCTCTTCGTAATCATGTTAAATAGATTCGATAATTCATCCAAGTGTATATCCAAGTCAAATTCATGTGCCTATTCACACACATGCAATACCAGTACATGCACACACATGCAATACTGGTACATGCACACACATACACACACATGTACATCCAAACATACACACACCCATACTTACACACATACATGCACAAACATACACATGATGTTGGCATGGGTGTGTGAATGTGAGAAGCTGTAGCATCCATGTGTGGGGTGAGATGTTGTGTCATCATTTGTAAAGTGTCATCATTTGCAAGACAAGGTGTCATATACGTGTGTGGGCATGTGCTCTGTGGTCATCTAGTGTGGAAAAGCAACATGGCAGCATAAAGGACAGCAGTCCGTGAATAGAATTTGATGAAAGCTGGTGTGTGGCGCTATATACAGAATGTTCCAGCACAAATTGGCATTGTCTTTTGCAACAATTCTGGCCAGACAAAGAATTACAACTGGTGCTGAAGGAGAAAGTATCATGTCAGAAAAGGAGTGCAGTGAAGATACAGTATCAGTGACGAAGAATTAGTTGCTCCTGAAGAAGCTACCAGTGAAGAGTTAGAAGAAGCATCAGATGGAGAAACAGCAGCAGCATCCACCAGCTCCACTCCAGTATCTTCAATGCTCCTTTGGATAAAAAATGGAAAATGGCTATCTGCTCAGGGACGACGACAATAGCTGAATGTAATGTGGAAAAGTTGGAATCACTGGGTATGCTGCTCCTAGGATCAGTGAAAACCCATCATCAGCATTCAGTCTGATTTTTGATACTGTAATGTACGAAACTATACTTTTTAAAACAAACTGTGAAAGGATATAAGTGAAAGCAGGATCTTGAGAACGTACCTCAAAATATGAATTGAGGGCGTACATTGGGATATATATATGTTTTTTAAATGCAAGGAAGAAGGAACCAAAGGCCGAAGCCCACAAACCGTTCCTTCCAAGAAAAAAACAATACAACAGAGAGCCAATTTCAAGATCCATAATTTCAAGATGCTTGGACACACTGCGTTTGAAAGACCAGAAATCATAGGAAGTAGGAAATATAGACAGATGGAGACAGTTCCAGAGATGACCTGCTGCATAAATGAAGGACTGGAAGTAACGGTTAACTCTTGCATTTGAGAGTTGGTCAAAAGAGGATTGAGAGTTTGTTGCTAGACAGGTACTATGTCCCCATTGCTGAGGTGGAGGGATACAAGCAGACAGTTCAGAGAGGCAGTGAGCATTGAAGTAGCAACTGAAAAGAGATAAAGATGCACCAGTGCGGCAAAAGAGACAGAGGTTGAAGTGAGCCAGTAAGAGGAGGAAGATTTAATGAGACATTGACTCTACCTTACTGAGAAGAGATGTATGTGGGGAGCCTCCCCACCCCTGTGAGGTGTACTCTACACAGGGGCGAATAAAACCTGTGTATAAAGTCAACTGTGCAGGGGTAAAGACGGTAAGGAGTCGGCTTAGCACACTTAATCTCTTGGAAGCAGATTTTACGAGAGATGTAATATGATCTTTCCACGATAAATCCTGAGAGAATGAAACCTCAAGAATGTTTAAGGATGATGCAAGATTGAGCTGGCTATTATTAAACATTAGTGGGTACTCCTGTGGAAGATTTTGTCAGGTTGATAGGTTAAAGAACTGAGTCTCTGATGCATTAAAAACAACAAGATTACTTTTACCCCAGCCAGAGATACAAGCCAAGTCAGACATTAAGTGTGCCATAGCCTCATCCCTTGTTTGTTGAAGTAACTGCTGAGATGGACGTTGTGAGAACCGAATGGAAAGGTGAAGGGTGGAATCATCAACGTATGAGTAGATAGGGTTAGATGTACAGCTTAGAAGGTCAATGATGAATGAAAGGAAGATAGCTGGTGATATGACAGAGCCCTGAGGAACACCGTTGTTGACAGAGCTAGGAGAAGAATGGTAGAAAGACCAGAAAGGAAGCTACAGATGAAGGCACAGATAGAAGGATAGAAACTGTAAAAGGGCAGTTTGGAAATTAAAGATTTATGTCAGACTCGATCGAAAGCCTTTGAGATGTCAAGAAGTGTGTACAGAAGCAAGAACCAGTCTATATGTTCTCTATGGAACTTATCTACTGGCCCATCAATTTTCTAAAAGACAATGTCAGTGAATTGCTTTGAAGAAATTCACCACCACCTGCGATTCGACAGCCCTGCTACCCGAAACAGCCAACTAGTCCGAGACAAATTAGTGGCTATGTGTCTTTTTCTAGATGGGTTTACGCACATTTCCCAATTGTGCTATCAGCACACTGAATGTGCCCCTGTGGAAGAGCAGCTGTACCCATTCAGAGGCTGCTGCAGATACATATAGTACATGCCCTCCAAACTGGCCAAATATGGACTCAAGTTCTAGATTCTTGCTGAAGCAAAAACATATTATGTATCCAATATTATGATGTACACTGGACACAAAGAAGAAAGAACCCATGAGCTGGGGACGAACATCATGAAGAAGTTGTCAAAACCTATACATAACTCAGGAAGAAAATTACTACTGACACCTTTTTCACCAGCATCAAATTGGCCAGAGAACTGTCTGTGAAGTCTCCATCTTTGGTGAGGACAATACGTCAAAATCGATGAGAAGTTCCAAAAGAGCTGCGCAATGCAAAACACCATAAACTGTACAGCAGTACGTTTGTGTACACCAAAGATCAGATACAACTTGTATCCTATACGGCAAAGGGGAACAAAAATGTATGTGTGTTGTCAACTCAGTGCAAGTCTCCAGACATGGAGGACGAGCCAACAAAGAAACCAGAGGTGATTCACTTCTACAACACCATCAGAGGTGGAGTCATTGTTTGGACAAATAGGTCTGCACCTACAGTGTAAAATACGAGAGTAAACAACGGCAAGTGGTAGTGTGGTGCAGTTTCCTTGATCTTGCCTGCAACAGTGCATTAGTACTATACAAAGAAGTTTTCCCATAATACATACAAAACAAAAGCCATGTACGCTGTATATTTCTCGCTGAATTGGGAATGGAACTGAGTGAATCATATCGTGTTTTAAGGACGCAACAACCAAAGGTCCCAAGCAGCCAGGATCCATCCGAATCTGGCAGGAAAAGATCCAGATGTGCATTTTGTCCACAAATCAACAACATGAAAAGTCAGAAGTGTGAAGTGTGCTGCAATTTTGTACGTCATGAACACAGCGTAGATACACTTTGCGTTAGAGTTTTGTTTTGTGTTGACAAAAGCTGGAGTGGTCTGTTTGATTTTTGTCAGATCAAATTTGTATTGATATAAATTTCTTTTATGGTGATTCTAAATTGCAAATAATTTCTGGTTATATTGAAGATAAAACCTGAGAAAATCAACCACTATAAATCTGCCAGATATTAGTAAAATACCACTGGGGTCAATTTGACCTGTCATACACAACTAAGTAGTGAAATTTCCATGCATCCACAGGTAAAAGATAATTTCATTACACATATAATGGAAGATAGGGCAGTGTTTTTTTATAATTACATCATTATGGGGGCTGGGGTAGTGTGTTAAAGATAAATACAGCATTATATTTATAATGAAAG
>JAGKTI010001621.1:54887-72032 GCA_018397915.1 Birgus latro | reverse complement strand
CCTCCTCCTCCTCCTCCTCCTCCTCCTCCTCCTCCTCCTCCTCCTCCTCCTCCTCCTCCTCCCAAGACGTGGTAGGGCAGGATCATGAAACAAGAAAGGAGGAAGGAAGAAGTACAGAAATGAGAGAAATGTTATGAGCATGCCTATTGAACTAGGCCATACAGTCATTTGCACCTCATTCAAGCCTGCAGTTGCCTGGCTTCATCTCACAGTCACTTAAAATGTGACAGGTCCATCTTTTGCGAACAGTGTTACACAGTGAATCATTTTACATCTTTCCTGTGGAATAGAAGTTGTAAAGTTAGGCCAGTTTTGGAGGAGGTTTAACACAACCAGCCCAGACGGATAGTTTAATGCTTCTCCTTTTTCTAGTTTAGTAATGTTTAAGTATGTTTCAATAAAATATACTCTATTATTGACTTCTCAAAATGCCTAATACTTGAAGTGTTTCTTAGCACTGTTTTGTTTAATCTCGTCAAGAATTTGATAAAATATTTACCAGTTCTTTTCAAGATTTAAAACATCCTTTTTTTTTTTTTTTAAATGCAAGGAAGAAGGAACCAAGGGCCATGGGCCCGCATACTGTTCCTTTCAAGAAAAAGTAAAAACAGTACAAAAGAGAGCCAAATTCAAGATCCATTCATTTCGAGATGCCTGGACACACTGCGTTTGAAAGATTGGAGATCATAGGAAGCAGGGAATACAGACAGAGCGAGACAGTTCCAGAGTTGACCAGTTGCATAAATGAAGGACTGGGAGTAACGGTTAACTCTTGCATTAGAGAGTTGGACAGAAAAGGGATGAGAGTTTGTTGCTAGACGGGTACTACGTGCCCGTCGTAGAGGTGGAGGGATGCAAGCAGACAGTTCAGAGGAACAGTGACCATTGAAGTAGCGATAGAAGAGAGATAAAGAAGCAACAGTGCGGCGAAGAGACAAAGGTTGAAGGGAATCAGTAAGAGGAGGAGAGTTAATGAGACGAAAAGCCTTTGACTCCACCCTATTGAGAAGAACCGCATGTCGGGAACCTCCCCACACATGAGAGTTGTACTCCATACTCGGGCGAATAAAACCCGTGTACAAGGTCAACATCTGTGCAGGGGTAAAGAAAACTCGGAGTCGGCCCAGCACACCTAATCTCTTGGAAGCAGATTTCACAAGAGATGTAATATGTTCTTTCCAAGACAGATCCCGAGAGAATGAAACCCCTAGCATGTTCAATGATGATGCAGGACTGAGCTGGACATTATTAAACATTAGTGGGTAATCCTGAGGAAGATTTTGTCGGGTTGATAAGTGTAAGAACTGAGTTTTTGATGCATTAAAATTAACAAGATTATTTTTACCCCAATCAGAGATATGAGCCAAGTCAGACATTAGGTGTGCCATAGCCTCATCTCTTGTTTGTTGAAGTAACTGCTGAGATGGACGTTGCGGAAATCGAATGGAAAGGTGAAGGGTGGAATCATCAGCATATGGGTGGATAGGGTTAGATGTACAGCTTAGAAGGTCATTGATGAATAAAAGAAAGAGAGTTGGTGATAGGACAGAGCCCTGAGGAACACCACTGTTGATAGGTCTAGGAGAAGAACGATGGCCGTCTACAACAGCAGCTATAGAATGACCAGAAAGGAAGCTAGAGATGAAGGCACAGATAGAAGGATAGAAACCGTAGGAGGGCAGTTTGGAAATCAAAGATTTATGCCAGACTCGATCGAAAGCCTTTGAGATGTCAAGTGCAATGGCAAAGCTTTCGCCAAAGTCCCGAAAGGAGGATGACCAGGAGTCTGAAAGGTAGGTGAGAACATCGCCAGTGGAGCGTCCCTGACGGAATCCATACTGACGATCAGAAAGAAGGTTGTGACAGGAAAGATGCTTTAAAATTTTTCTGTTAAGAACTGATTCGAAAACTTTTGATACACAGGATGTTAAAGCAATTGGACGATAGTTAGAGGGTTGGGAATGGTCACCCTTCTTTGGGACTGGCTGAATGAGAGCAAACTTCCAGCAAGAAGGAAAGGTACAGGTTGAGAGACAAAGGTGAAAGAGTTTACCTAGGCAGGGTGTAAGCACAGAAGCACAGTTTTTGAGGACAACAAGAGGGACTCCATCAGGCCCATATGCCTTGTTAATATTGAGGCCAGTGATGGCAGAAAATACATCAGCTGAAGAAATTTTAATGCTAGTCATGAGGAAGTCTGAGGGGGGAAGTGATGGAGGAACAGCACTGGAATCGTCTAAGGTAGAATTGGAGGAGAAAGTCTGAGGAAAGAGATCTGCTTTATCAGTAGAAGAAATAGCTACAGAGCCATCAGAGTAGAAAAGAGGAGGGAAGGATGATGAGGCAAAGTTGTTAGAAAGGTTTTTGGCAAGGTGCCAAAAGGAGCGAGAAGAATTCGAGTTGGGGAGTTGGGAACATTTAGCACGGATGAAATTATTTTTAGCAGAGCGAAGAACAGACTTAGCATGATTCCGGGCAGAAATATAAAAAAGGTGTGATTCAGGGGTGGGTTGGCTCCGTTACCTTTTAAAGGCCCTCTCTTTGTTGCGGACAGCATTAGAACAAGCGTGATTAAGCCAAGGTTTTCTTGCATTAGTCAGAGGATATGAAAAAGGAATGTATGCTTCCATGCCCGAGAGAATAACCTCCTTACTGCGCAGGGCACACCCAGACTGCTCCCGGCCATGGAAGCAATAATCATTCCAAGGAAAATGAAAGAAGTACTGCCTGAGGGCCTCCCAATCTGCAGCTCCAAAGTGCCACAGGCGGCGTTTCTTTGGAGGGTCCACAGGCTGTACTGGAGCAATAGGACAGGTTAAGGTAATAAGGTTATGATCGGAGGAGCCCAACGGAAAGAAAAGATTAACAGTGTAAGCAGAAGGAGTATTTGTTAGGAAAAGGTCAAGTATGTTGGAACTCTCTCCAAGGCGGTCAGGGATACGGATAGGGTGCTGTACAAGCTGCTCTAGGTCATTAAGGATAGAAAAGATGTAGGCTTGTTCACCAGGTGGATCAGTGAAAGGAGAGGAGAGCCAAAGGTGGTGGTGAACATTGAAATCTCCTAGAATGGAGATTACAGAGAAAGGAGAAATGGATAGAATGTGTTCCATCGTAGAAGTAAGATAGTGAAAGAGTTTTTGATAGTCGGTTGAATTAGGAGATAAGTAAACAGCACAGATATATTTAGTCAGAGAATGACAGGAGAGCCGAAGCCAGAGAGTAGAGAATTCAGAAGAATCAAGTTCAGGAACACAAGAGCAAGATAGATCGTTGCGTACATATACACAACAGCCACCTTTGGCTTTGAAATGAGAATAGAGAAAGTAGGAGGATACAGAAAAGGGTTTGCTGTCAGTTGTCTCAGACAGCTGAGTCTCAGAAAGAAAGAGAAGGTGAGGTTTATAGGAGAAGAGGTGGTGCTCAACAGAGCGAAAGTTAGAGGAAAGGCCGCGAATGTTACAGAAATGAAGAAGGAGTGAGTCAGACAGTGGTTCCAGGCAGCTCCGAGAGTCGTCACCGGGAGAGGGGCGGATGGTGGGGGCATTTATGGTCCCGCCCCTGGGGACTCCGAGGCACAATTAACAGTCGCCATTTTTTAGAAAAAATTTGAAAAGGAAGTGTAGTGTGTAGCGTGTATGTAGTTTGGTGTTGACAGTTAGAGATGATACAGTTAGAGATGATACAAGTCACCACCGAAAGCCCGGGGGATTAAAAATAACACAGAGTCACTCAAGTGATGCCCCGCGGTATGATCCATTGCACCCGACCATCACGAAAGTGACGACCCGCGGTTAAGGTCTTCATAGCGTACTGTACTAGCAAGTCTAAGGTGCCGACTGTGCGGTGTCTTTTTTTTTTTTTTTTCTGCCACAGCATATTATCACATATGGACCTATTATCAAATATTTATGGTTATTATTAGATTTACCTAGTTCAGCACAATTATATACCTATTCACATCAGCAGCAACTTGTAGTTGCCACTACAATGCATGTAAACACACTGGCAAAGGTGTGGTTACTTCCAACTCCCATCAGGTGATGTTTTTATGTCCAGTAGTTTGAACGAACCTTTACAATTCACACCCCAACAGATTTCACTCAGTTCAGCCAACAAAGTTAGTATTGTAATATTGCTTTATTATACAATACCAGTATATCAGTACATATTGCCAATTTCCATTTTATAATACCATACAACCAGTCACCAGTTTATGTATATACAGTATTGTATAAAGGATACCAGTAACTGTAGGAAAATAGAATACTGCACAAATAACTAGTTTTGTTTTGTTTCGTTTTTGAAGGCTCCAACATGCTTGCATGTGTCGGCTTTGGTCACCTAATGGCGGCTGTCCGTGCTGATCGATCTGTGGCAGCCTCACTGTTCAGTCCCTTATCTCTGAGATTACACTCAATGACCTTGTCCCATGTCTTTTTCAGTCTGCCCCTCGCAACCCCACCCCCAATATTAACTCTTCTCACTTTCTGCACCCAGTGATCATCCCCCACAAACCCAAATCACCTCAATCTACCTCTCCCTATCACGGCACGTATACATTCCAGTCCCGTCTTTCCTCTCAACTCTTCCATCATAAACCTAGGGCCCCCCCTAGGCCTTGCGCTCAGGGATGCACTGCACATCCACCTAATCATTGTCATTTCTGTACATTCGAGCATACAAATATCCTCTTCCTTTACTGCCCAGCTCTCACTACCATTCAGCATTACATTCCTAACACTTGCTGAATACAAAGAATCCTTAACACATAGGGAGAGCCCTCTTAATGTCAGGAGAGGCAACAGCTTCCTGAATTCCTTCTAACCACTCCTCACCCTAGCCACAGAGCTAGCTCCAGCCCCACCTCCAGCCCCACCTCCAGCACACAGCGTGTCTTCTAAATAACAACTTTTACACACTCAAGAGACTTACCAGCTAGTTCAGTCCTTTCATGCCTGACAATCTCCACCTGCTCTCTGCGACACATTGGACACATAAAATCAGCATTATCTCGCGGTCTGCCTCTAATACCGCATCATCTCTTATGCACCCATTTATCATAAACCGTGCAAGATGGAATTACTTACGACGTCCTTGTGGCAAATTGCACGTGGCCACTCTCCCTCTTCTTTGAGAATACCGCCACCACCCCTAGATATCACTTTTGTTTTTATCAGTATTTACTCTTAAGCTCAACTCTTTACTCAACTTCCTAAATCTTTTCCTCCACCTTCCTTTCATTCTCAGCAGTCAGCACCAAATCATCAGCATACAGCATCTCTCACAGGAGTCCATTTCTGAAGTTTATAAAATGACTTCTTTCTGACATTTATTCATCTTCAAATCCTGAGAATTCAATGTTGCTGCTTTCTTCCCCTTTGCGACACTCATTGTGTTGATCATTGCTGCTGTCACTATTTGCACCACCATCACCGTGCAGACAAGGTTGGTGACGTCGTCTGCTTCGATGACTACTGTATAGTGAGTGCTTTGTATCTTGTGGCTGGGATTCGTGGGCTTGCATCTTGTGACTGGGGATCATGAGTGCATTTATCTCTTGGCTGGGATTCGTGAATGCTAGTATCTCATGGCTTGGGTTTGTAAATGCTTGTATCTCGTAACTGGGTTTTGTGAGTGCCTTAACCTCATGACTGGGATTCAAGATTGCTTGTATCTCGTGACTGGGGTTCGTGAGTGCTTGTATCTCTCAACTGGGGTTCATGAGGGTTGGGAAACTCCTTTCAACAATTTTGATCTTCGAGTGATAAGATGCAGGGTGAGTTTTGAGTGCATCTTTCTGGGGAAAATGGCATCATCATATGGGAAATACAGTAACTGAAATCATGTTGATGAATATTTGTTAAATTAAAGATTTACAGTATTATATAGTATGGTCCATTGTTTTGGTAAACAGAATTTCTGCAAAACAGAGCTCATATGCCATTGGTAATGTTGCAGTTATCCTAGTAGACTGAAAGAGCATATGAAAAATATAAGGTAATATAACATAACAGAGCTCATATGCCATTGGTAATGTTGCAGTTATCCTAGTAGACTGAAAAAGCTTATGAAAAATATAAGGTAATATAACATAACCATCTGAGCTTTGCATGGGGATTTTTAACTGAATTCATTTTACTTCCTGATTATTTTATATAAATATACAGTAAGACTTCACTATAATGGACTAATTGGGGCCCAAACCATTCCGAAAAATGCGAAATTCCAATAAAAGCGACATCTGGACTTCCCCCTGCTAATCTGGACTTTTTCCGGTTTATCAGACATTAGTCCAGATCACAGGAACGGTTTTTAAACTATTTTGACTACCATTGTGGTACTGTACTGTGTTATAACTTCACTACATTAATCAAGTGGTATAATATATATAATAATACTGTACTGTACAGTGATAAACGTGTCTTTTATTTATCTTTTGGTGGTGAACATTGGTGAAGTGATCAGGCCGTCCGGACTGCATCTGGCTTTATCAGACTTTTTACGATTATGTAGGAATTTAGTCCGGTAGCTCCTCGAGTCTGATAAAAGTGAATTCCGGTCTATTGAAGTCTGTTATATCGAGGTTTTACTGTATATATACAGTAAACCCTCGATATAATGAATTAATTGGGGGGAGGGGTGAGTTGTTATATCAGAAAGTTCACTATATTCAATGGTTGTTATTAACTGAGGGATTACCTGTCCAAGGTCGCTATATCCGTGGAGTCGTTCGGTCCTACATGTGCATCCACAGCTTACTCTGTGAAGTTTCACATGGAGAATTCAATGATTTATGTAGTTAAACAGTACATGTACAGTAAATACAGTAACAGTCCCATTATTCAGCATTTACGGGCCTGGGCTGATGCTGAGAAATTGGATTTTCTAAATAATCGAAAAACCTAACCACTCAGCACCTTATGTGTATTGGTTAACACTCATCAGCACTTATGGTATTACAAATTTGTTTGGAGAGAGTACATCAGCACTTATGGTATTACAAATTTGTTTGGAGAGAGTACTGTATACTGTATGATACTGTACAGTACTGTAATGAATACAATACAATACCTGAATCGGAAATATATATAAAATAGTAAATATATACAGTACAAGTGTAATGACAGTAGGCCTACAAGTCACAGACATAACTTCTTGGATGGGCAAAATGATACGGAATATTACCTATCCTCTTAGTACTGTACATCATTTGTATTGGTGAACATTGTCACCACTACGGTAAAACCTCGATATAACGGACTTCAGTAGACCGGAATTCGCTTTTATCAGACTCGAGGAGCTACCGGACTAAACTCCTATATATCGGAAAAAGTCCGATATAGCCAGAAAGCAGTCCGGACTGCCTGACAACTTCACCTATGTTCACCACAGTAAGACAAGTAAAAGACATGTTTTTCAGTGCACAGTACAGTATTATTATACCATTTGATTAATGTAGTGAAGGTATAACACAGTACAATACTGCAATGGTGGTGAAAACCACTGATGCAATCCGGACTAATGTCTGATATATCAGAAAAAGTCTAGATTAGCAGGGGTAAGTCCGGATGTCGCTTTTATCGGAAAATTGCATATTTTGGACTGGACTGAGCCCCAATTAGTCCATTATAGTGATGTCTTACTGTACTTATAATATTACAAATGTGTTTAATAGTGAGTACTGTATACAGTACTCTCTCCAGACACAAAATAGAAGTTGGAAAAATACATAAAATAAATTGGAGGAATATGAATTGGCAAGGCCTTTCGGATGAAAGTTAAACGTACATTTAGCGCTCATTCTTTTGTTCGTTTATATGTGAAAGGGAGAGTATTGATCCAAACAGTAATGTATTCCATTAACCCCTGGATGACCCCTGGCATTGAACAACTCTGTATTGTACTGATGTCAGTGATGTCGAGTTTATGTGAGCTATAAAAACCTGTTAACAATTATGGGAAGGGAGCGAAGGTCACTGGATTTTTTTTTTTTTTAATGCAGGGAAGAAGGAACCAAAGGCCATGGGCCCGCATACTGTTCCTTCAAAGAAAAAACAAAAAAGAATACGAAAGAGAGCCAAATTCAAGATCCATTCATTTCGAGATGCCTGGACACACTGTTTGAAAGACTGGAGATCATAGGAAGTAGGGAATACAGACAGAGGAAGACAGTTTGAGACTTGAATGTTTACACGACTCTACGCTACCATTCCAAGCAGTCAGGCGGTCGCTTAACCCTGTGAGATTTCTGGGCTGAGTGGATTATGACTGCGCTGGAGTCTGCGCTCCCAAGCTGTCCCTCATCTTAACGGCATCCTTTGATGGCTCTGTATATACTGTATACACTATTCACGCTAGAATATTGGTTTTGGTGTTACTTTAAAGCTGAATAGTTGTACTTTATTGCAGTATGTTCTAAAAAAGTGAAAACAGAAAATAAAATGTCAAAATGACGAGTTGAAGTTAGGCGAAAACCAAAAAATTTATACATTGCCGTAGAAAAATATTCGGTAAAAAAAAAATTCATGAGATATGTAAATCTGGTTTAAACATTGCAAAACTACAATAAATTACCTTTACAATGATATATATATATATATTATGGTAATTTGTTGCATTTTGTTGCGCGGTAAAGTGAAAGGAAAGAGATGCATAATTTTCTTTTAGTCTGGGCTGCATATTCCCTTCGCGATCTTTTTCTTTGATCGGTCAGTGCAAATACACTTTTTATGATAGGACGCTGGTTGTGGTGTTATTTTGAAGCTGAATTATTGTACTTTATCATAGTATGTTCCAAAAAGGAACACAAATAAAACAAAAAGTCAAAGTGATGAGTTGAAGTTAGGCAAAAACCAAAAATTTTAACCAAGCTGTAGAAAATTATTCACCAGGAATAAAGTGACAAAGAAACAAAGCCATGAGTCAGACCAGCTGTGTAGTACCTGCCACACATAGAGCAACCATTCCGTGACGTCAGGGTCAAGTCTCATTGCTACGATGCATAAACGCAATTTATAGTGAATATTTCTCAAAAGTTTCTTAAAATGATGATTAAAAGCTTCATTGGAATCTCTGAGGTTAGATTTGAAATGATGATCAAAATCATCATTGGAATCTCAAAGGGTTAATCTCAGATGTTTTCGCCCATATGGTAAATGCATGATAACGTCTGCTCAGTCGCTCTGCACTACGCAAATCTTCCCCGGATTTTCTCACTGATTTCATCCATTGAAATGAGCCCTATGCCCTATTTTTATACAAAATAATATACAGTATATTAGAAAAAAATAAGGTAATTGATAGTGTCATACACCTGGAATTGGCTAATTATCACTTGGCAACATCTAACCTGCACTTGTTCACTAATTTCCCCTGCTCTTTTCCCCGTGAAATATGTCGTTTGAGCTATTCTCGTAATATAAATGTATATAAGAAATGAAGGGAGAAGCCTGAGTGATATTTATATTCACCTGGAACTGCCTAATTTATTATGTATTGTCTAGATTTCCTACGACTTATTTCTTACCATATACATTAACAGCTGACATTTTCAACTCTTGGCTACCGAGATACGTACATCTCAATTCACTGTTGTCCTTCAATGTGGAAACACATTGCAGTCGCGCCCCTCCATTTCTGCCGCTTTTGCACCCATTATAAAAGGCCCTGTGACCTCTACCCCTACTAAACATCGTATGGGAAGCGGTAAAGGGCTGTAGATGTATATAAGTGTAATAAAGTACTAGAAATAAAAAAGTGTGAGTGTGTATATGAATAAGAAATTACAGAATATGAGCGGCGAATTGGCGCGAGTGGGAGGCTCGTACGCGCTCGTATTTTACATTGCTTTTATGGTGTTTTTTTTTTGGGAGTATGGATTCCAAACTACTTGGAAATCATTGAATAGTGTTTCTAGTAATAATATCAGGCAGTGGTATTGATATTACGGGATGTCGGGAAGTGTAAAGTGAAGACTTAGTTATCCAACTTCAGAAGTCTCCACAAGTCCAACGGTAGTCGACTAGTGCTAAAAAACATCCCAGGAGAAAGCTGAAGGTATGTGCCATATGCATATATAATTATAATATTCTAGGACTAATAACTGATTTTTGGCAAATATTTTTAAAAAGCCAGTTGGAGCGTGGATTTGCCCTGTGGGATGGGCACGGTGCGCCTCCGACAACCCCGCGGTTAAGGGGTTAAGGAGTTAATGGAATACATTACTGTTTGTGTCAATACTCTCTCTTTCACATATAAACGCAAAAACGAACGAAAGAATGAGCGCTAAATGTTTGTTTAACATTCATCAGAAAGACCTTACCAATTCATATTCTTCCAGTTTATTTTATGTATTTTTCCGACTTTAGGTTAGGTTTGGTTAAATTATTAGATACAGTTAAATTCGGTTAGGTTAGGTTTAGTTAAACACTTAGTACAGTTCCTTCAACCATTATGCTGAGGAATCAAACATTTCCATCCACCATTATGCTGAGGAATCATTATGCTGAGGAATCAAACATTTCCATCCACCATTATGCTGAGGAATCAGAGACAAGAGCTGTCACAGCCGTATATCTAAAAACTATGGGGAAACAGATTTAACAAGCAATGTTTATTTTGGGGTAATGCATTACAGTATTAGTGGTTCATGGGCTGTGCAATTACAGCGGTAAATGTCATTTTCAGGAAGGCATCAAGAATTAATGAGGGGGCTTGGAACATAACCCTCTCTAATTTGGGGGGGGGGGGGGTACTGTACTGTATGATACTGTGCAAATATTGTAATCAATACAGTACTATACCTGAATCTGAAAAATATAGAAACTAATGAACATATACAAGTGTAATGAAACAGTAGGCCTGCAAGTCACAGATAACAGTTCTTGGACTGCCAAGATGATTCCGAGCGTTTGCTGACCAATCAAAGACTTTCGTTAATGGGACTACAATATTTCTCAAAACTACTGAAATATCAGATCTACCGAATGATCAGCTGCCAAATAATAGGACTTTTACTGTACCATCCTGTATGACGTTGTACATATAAATACAATGCCTATAATGTAATGCAGTACTGTTACAGTACACTTACCGTGCCAGGGATCAAACTTCCGCTGGACACAGCGACCAAAGGTTGCTATATCCAGCTGAAGTTCGCTCTGGAAATGGTGGATCGTTATACCCGAAGTTCGCTATAAAAGGGTTCGTTATATTGTGGGTTTACTTTATATATCGTCATTGTTATCAACCATTAAGGTCGACTTAGGACTGGCCTATCCCTACCTAAGCAGGAATGATACAAGCCATGTATCCCTACCCAGTGGCTTAGGCTGTTTGGTAGAGACTGTATGTAGGGTGAGAAGTGCTTGTGAGTGTAATTGTTGTGTTATAGTGGCATTGGATGTGTGTGTAGTCTTGAACCAAGTGTAATCGGCCCGCCATAAACCGATTGGGTGAAAGCATATTAGTATGCGACACTGGTTCAACCGCAGCACCCCTTGTGTCTGCCAGTGGTCAGTGGCTTGGTGAACGCTTCCCAAAGTTTTTACAATTCTGGTGGGAGGCGAAACTGCGCCCACCAGCATGCGAGATGCACATTCTGCCACTGTACCACAGAGGCTATATAGATAGATATACAGTATCTCTCTACTTTCCGGACGACCACTATCCGGTTACACCACTGTTTGGACATCGTAGGCTGATGTTCTAAACCCAAAAATTCCAAAAAATTGCAAGAAAAATGAAAACAATCCGATTTTTTTAACCCGTAAGTTTGAATTTGGCGTGTGGCACTGAACGGCCTTGTTTACATTTACATTCCCACTGTCTCCCCCTCCCGCCACTCCGACAGTTGTCTCTGAACTGCCGTGAGTTTTTGTTTAAATATTCACAGTGCTAAGGATTATGTGCAGTTCAACACTAGATTGCTGTACATGCTTCAAGAGCATTTTCACCACTGTCAGAGCTTTAGAGGTGGGGTAAACAGCCACCATGGACATGTAAGTACACTGTCAGCTGCCAGATATTTTCCATAATCATTTCTAAATCCTCATTCTCTGGTTACATTGTATTTACTTCATGCTTTGTGTCCCATATTTGAGTGCACAGGCTGTGAAAAAGGTGATTTTCTCAGTGATTACCATGTCTCTTACATACGTTCACTGTCTAGTCAACTGGTGAACATATTTGCCCAACTCACTTCTAAATCATAATTTTCTGGTAACAGTTTATTTATTTCATGCTTTGTATCTCATATTTTAGTGCGTAAGATGTGAGAAAGGGTGATTTTCTTAGTGATTGCCATGTCCAATACTTACACTATGCTGTCAGCTTGTAAACACCTCTGCCTTACTCACCTCAAAATCATCATTTTTTGGTTAAAATTAAATTAATTCTTGCTTTGTGTCCATTATTTATGTGAATAGGGTCTTAAATAAGTGCTATGCATATCCAGTAGGGAGGTAGGTAGGCAGTTTTCTGATTTAGATTAGGTTAGGTTAGGTTAGGTTCAGGAATGACTGGTGCTGGAGCTTCAGGGCCACTATCCGGACAAGACCACTTTCCGGTCATGCTTTTGGCTCTATTACAATGGATAGTGGGAAGATTACAGTAGATATACATATATATATATGAGGCGTGTAGTGGCATGGGCTTGCACGCCAATATGGCACTTTATGAGGTAAGCAAGTCAACGCATTCAGCAAGTCTTTCTCTATCACATGGTACAACGTGTGAAAGGAAATTCGATCATCCAACAGGGCTACAGAAGGATGAGCATGCTGTATCATTAGCTGTGAAACCTTCTTATTAAGTCCAGATCTCAGTCCACACATGGGCTTAAGCACGCGAGTTTGCCGACCAATGAGAGGCCGTCTAGCAGCCGCCATTATTTTGGTCCCGCTACTTAACCAATCCTGTGCATTCTACTGTCCCCCGCCATGGCAATCACACTTCCCCACCATACGTTCTGACACCGACGATGACATCCTCGACTATTAACTCCCTTCCCCCTCCCTCCAAGCACATCTTTCATCCTTGGACTAATGAGTACAATGGTGAGTATTATAAAAATAATCATAATGTCTCACATTCCAGGAAATAAACATAAGTTAATGAAACAGTATTAATATTTACTATCTATCTATCTTTTGCCAGATGCCTTAATCCCTCATGGGGTGGCCACAAACAAATCGCCTCCATGTCGCTCTGTCCCCCGCCATTTCACCACCCTGCTCCCAACTCACACCCCCCTCTCTCATGTACCTCTCCACTCCATCCCTCCATCTCATCTTCGGCCTCCCTCTCCCTCTCGCCCCTCCACCTCACTCAAATACACTCTCCTCGTCAGTCTTTCACTCTCCATCCTCTCCAAATGCCCAAACCACCTTAACGTGTTTCTCCTAACGCCTCCTATCACGTCCACAACCACACCACAACGCTCCTTCACTTCCTCATTTGTTAGTCTGTCTCTCCATGTGACTCCACATGCTCTTCTCAAATAACTCATTTCCACTGCTCTCACTCTTGACCTCTGTCCTTCCAACAGGGTCCAAGCTTCACTTCCATATGTTAGAGTTGGTATCACAATACTGTCATGTAACAACTTTTTCACTTCCATGCTCACCTCCCTGTTTCTTTTCACTGCTTTCAACGAACCAGCAACAAGCACTTCACCCTCCAGACTTCAATCCTTACTCATCACACTACCCAGGTACTTAAATGCACTCACATTCTCCATATCCTCCTCATCCTATCTCACTGTACATTCACTGGCTTCACTTCTCTCGAAGACCATCACTTTACTCTTTCCTACATTCACCTTTAGATTCCGTTTCTTACACACTCTCCCAAACTCATCTACCAAGCCTTGCAGCTCCCCTTCGTCTTCGCTCAACAACACAGTATCATCTGCAAACAACAGTACAGGGAGTTTCCACACACTGCCCTCTCTCACTAGGGCCACTCCAACATCCATTGCCCGACCTTGTATCTTTTATAACCCCATCCATATACAGATTGAACAACCATGGAGACATGACACATCCTTGTTTCAAACCAACCTTCAAATGGAAAAATTCACTCAGTTTGCCATCCACACACACTGCAGCCTTAGCACCCTCATACATACTCTTCACTGCCTTCAACAACTTCCCATCCACTCCATATATTCTTAATACTTTCCACAGTCCTTGTTTATCCACCCTGTCATATGCTTTCTCCAGATCCATGAAGGCTGCATACAATTTTTTTCCCTTCTTTACAAACTTTTCCACTAAGGATCTAAGAATGAATATCTGGTCTACACAACCTCTTCCCTTCCTAAATCCTCCCTGTTCTTCTTCAACTAATTCCTCTGTTATTTCCCTAACTCTGTCAATAAGTATCCTACCATATACTTTTCCTATTACACTGAGAAGGCAAATGCCCCTATGATTACCACACACTGCTTTTTCCCCTTTTCCTTTGTACAGAGGAATAATTATACCTGACGTCCAATCCTCCAGGACTCTACCCTTCTCCCACGCCAATCTGCACACCTTCCACATCCATTCTATTACTATCTCTCCCCCATGCTTCAGCATTTCACCACACACTCCATCAATTCCTGGGGCTTTCCCCATTTTAACTTTCTTCATTGCTTCCACCACTTCCATCCTGGTGATTTCTTCCTCTCTTCTCAGAACCCTCCTTCTCCCCACCATTTCCCAGCCACTTATACTTGCATTACTTTCATTCCCTATGTTCAACAGTTCATTAAAGTGTTCTCTCCATCTGTTTACTTTTTCTCCCTTCTCGACTAGTAATCTACCATTTTTAACATTCACTCCCCCCACTGACTTCATTGGCACCCTGTCTAGCTCTCTTTACCTCCTTCCAGAACATTTTCTTACATTCCCTCCACTTTGCACTCAAATTCCTTCCTAATTCCTCATCCACACTCTTCTTACTCTCTCCTGCTAATCTTTTCACCTCTCTCCTCCTCTCTACATATAACTTTCTCTTCCGTATCTCAACTCCTTCGACGCCCCTGTTATTCATCCATTCATTATATGCTTTCTTCTTTTGTGCCACAGCCTCTCTCACCTCTTCAGTCCACCATGCTGTTCCCTGAACCCCCTTTCATCTTCTTTTCACCCCACACACCACCTCACATGCTGCACAGATTTCTTCTGTGAATATCTTGCACACACCTTCCACGTCCCCCATCTGCTCCAATCTATATTTACCCAATCGCTCTTCCACTTCCCTTTTATATTCAGCCTTCATTCCATCCTCTTGTAACTTTTCTACCCTCCTTGTAAGGACTTCTTCCTCCTGTCCTTCCCTTCTTCTCTTCCTCCATCTTGTTTGGATTCTAATTCTGGCCACCACCAAGTGGTGGTCAGAAAGTCCACTACCCCAACCTCTATACTGTATTTACATTAATTATCATTTACAAATAAAATTCAACAAATAGGAGTAGCCATCATGAAACTCTAACAGCTTCCTTATTTCTGTGTAATTTTTCTTTAGCTTTGGTTATTATACATGTATTCGAGTGCTGAAAATGCACAAATAAATGGGAGGGATTTTTTGTGTTTTTATATTTGTGTTTTTATTTTTAATGAAATGAAAAAAAATATACTGTATATATATATATATATATACTGTATATGTATATATATATATACTGTATATGTATATATATATATATATATATGCAAAATAACCACAGGAGAAATGAAAGGAGCGACGGTAAGTACTTTCGTATATTACATCTTCAGACAGAGTGAGACAGAGACGTGAAGGGTAGAGGTCTTTTATGCACACCCGCAGTCGGGAGTGGCACACAGAACAAAGGATGACAATAGGCAGCATCCTTAGGGATGCACCTGACAAAAAAGGGGGGCGGGGTAAATACCGCGGCGGCTTAACTTAAGACCTAGAGGATTAATGCTAGGTGTGTCCCACACAGGGGTGACTACACTACCAGAAGACTGCAAGGGACATTTAGTCTGGGGGATACTTCTTTAAAATTAATTAATTTAACAATTTATCACACTTAAAATTACCATAGCTCATGTTTACATTCTTTTCATATGTGCCAGAAATTAGGCAAGATTCTATTACATTTCTTTCATCAAAACTTTTTGATCTTGCTAGAACCTTAGAGCCGGCCCAGTCAATATGGTGATCACTGGATGCTTTGTGCTGAAATAAACCACTACTCTGTTGGGCTGTCCTTACACTGTATTTATGTTGTGAGATTCTAGTTTCCAAATCTTTCCCAGTTTGTCCTATGTAAAATTTGTTACAGCTTTTGCATGGGATTTTGTAAACAACGCCTGAATTACTGAAAGGGCTGTTTTTGATTAGGGTTTTTTTGACGGTGTTCTCATATTTGAATACTACTTGTACGTTAAATTTCTTCAGTATTTGAACAACATTAAGAAAATTTTCATGGAAGGGGAGAACAAGGGTTCTTTGGAAATTCTGGCGATCTGGCTCATTAGTTTTTCCTTCAAGGAAACGTTTCTTGGCTGTATTGTGGCACTGAGTTAGTACACTTGGTGGATATTTTAGCTTCTTTCCAATGCTCTGAATCATTTTTAGTTCATCATCTAAAAATTCCGGGTCTGAAATTTTATATGCTCTCAAATACATGGATATGAACACAGATCTTTTTACATTAATGTGATGGTTTGAATAATAATGCACATATGACATAATATTTGTAGGTTTTCTGTATACTTTAGTCTTCAAAACATTTTGGTCTCTGATAACTTTTACATCCAAAAATGGCAGTTCATTATCCATTTCCATATCATGAGTAAACTTTATCGATGGAACTAACGAATTTAATTTCAGGAGAAATTCATCAATGGGGAGACTATTAGGCCAGAAGCAAAGGATATCATCCTTTCTGGCCTAATAGTCTCCCCATTGATGAATTTCTCCTGAAATTAAATTCGTTAGTTAAGCCGCCGCGGTATTTACCCCGCCCCCCTTTTTTGTCAGTTGCATCCCTAAGGATGCTGCCTATTGTCATCCTTTGTTCTGTGTGCCACTCCCGACTGCGGGTGTGCATAAAAGACCTCTACCCTTCACGTCTCTGTCTCACTCTGAAGATGTAATATACAAAAGTACTTACCGTCGCTCCTTTCA
>JAGKTI010001621.1:23863-50082 GCA_018397915.1 Birgus latro | reverse complement strand
TTTTTTTTTTTTTTTTATGTGTCCGACTCTGGGCATAGGCTTCACAGCCTGCTATCAAGGCCCAGTCGTCCTCCTACAATCTACATGTCACCACTTCGGCGCTTAACACCCACCATCCATATTGAATACATGCTAGGGCTGTCTCATACAGGACTGGTGTATTGGTATTAGCGGGGTCATTTTTACGACATGTCGGCGGGTCTTCTGGTAGATCAGTAAAGCCTGATTTAATGAAATTCAGATCCTTAAACTGTTCCCTGCACCAGCGAGGATTCGAACCTGGGTCCCACGGGACCGCAAAGCCAACTCTCTTCTGATCGAGCTACCGCCTCCCCTGGGACACAAAGCATGAAATAAATAAAATGTAACCAGAAAAATTATGATTTAGAGGTGAGTAAGGCAAATATGTTCACCAGCTGATAGCTTAGTGAATGTAGGTAAGAGATATGATAATCACAATGGAAATCACCCTTTTCACTGCCTATGCACTCAAATATGGGACACAAAGAATGAAATAAATAAAATGTAACCAGAAGAATTATGATTTAGAGGTCTGTCTATCTATCTATCTATTGCCAGACACCATAATCCCGTAAGAGGTGGCCATTTAACTTTGAGTTATTTATTTTACGGGGAGGGGCACTAACCCTCCATGAGGACGGCTGGGCCTTAATAGCAGGCTGTAAAGCCTATGCCCAGAGTCGGACACATAAAAAAAAAAAAAACACTTATTAACACGTAGGGAGCACGTATGGTTTGGTTATATGGTTACCACCCAGCGTTGAAAGTGGTTTCTTGGCTTACAGGAAACCATTTGGCTTGTCACTCAATGTAAAGCCGCCTGTAAAGGAAAGAAAAGCAGTAAGAAGTGACAGGAAGGATGGGAGAAATAGGAAGAGAGGAGGGCAGGCACAGAAAAAGAATGATAGAGGCTAAGGAAGAAGTAGGCAGCACTACATCAAGTGAGTGGATGATGGTTGCCACCACCTACCACTGAGTCTCTGAACACTGCCCTCTCTTGCTAGGGGCCACTCCAACATCCACTGCCCTACTTGTATCTCTATTATAACCCCATCTATATATAGATTGAACAACCATGGAGACATGACACATCCTTATTTCAATCCAACCTTCAAACAGAAATTACATTTTTTGTAAATTTCTCTGGTTATTCTCCATTCTTTCCCATATGCGAGTGGTTGTCCGATAAGTATTTGATGCATGAGAATGAAATAAACATATTTTGTTGTGTAAAATCTAGCTCTCCAAATGTCAAAGACCTAAATTAGTGTTGGTGAAATTTATTGCAGCAAGGGGGCAAGACAAGGCAAGGGAATTATTCAGTTTATTTATTACTTCTTTACTTGGTGAAATTTATTGCAGCAAGGGGGCAAGACAAGGCATGGGAATTATTCAGTTTAATTATTACTTCTCTCTCTCTCTCTCTCTCTCTCTCTCTCTCTCTCTCTCTCTCTCTAGAGAAGAGGGACCACTGTTATATCTTATCTTGTCATTTGAAGGAATGCTGCATGTTGCATTGCTGTATTTATTCTCTCACTCTCTCTCTCTCTCTCTTATTTGTTAATTTATTTGTG
Source organism: Birgus latro (assembly GCA_018397915.1). Classification (NCBI taxonomy): domain Eukaryota; kingdom Metazoa; phylum Arthropoda; class Malacostraca; order Decapoda; family Coenobitidae; genus Birgus; species Birgus latro. The sequence goes on along the minus strand of JAGKTI010001621.1, from coordinate 48,487 downwards.
CATTCCTTCTACCGAATAAAAGTGTTTTATGCCTTTGTCATATTGCACTCAACACGTTTGCGAAAAGTACGTTTTTTGTAAATTTCTCCTGTTATTCTCCAATCTCTCCCATATGCGAGCGGTTGTGCGGTAAGTATTTGACCCATGAGAATTGAGTAAACATTTTCTGGTGTGTAAAATCAAGCTCTCCAAATGTCAAAGACCAAAATTAGTCTTGGTGAAATTTATTGCGGCAAGGGGGCAAGACAAGGCAAGGGAATTACTCAGTTTATTTATTTATTGCTTCTTTAGCTCTCTCTCCCTCTCTCCTTTAACACTTCAAATCTTTTTATTTTTATTCATTATAAGTAGTTTTGCCTATAAGATGCTATACATATATATTTTTGATGCAGATTGATTTTCCATTTTTGTTTTTTTCTTCTATTGCCAGATGCCATAATCCCGTAAGGGGTGGCCATTTGACTCTGAGTTATTTGTGTTACTGGGAGGGGCACTAACCCTCCACCAATCCACTTATTGACATGTAGGGAGCACGTATGGTTTGGTTATATGGTTACTACCCAGCGATGTAAATGGTTTCTTGGCTTACAGGAAACCATTTGGCTTGTCACTCAATGTAAGGCCACCTGTAAAGGAAAGAAAAGCAATGAGAAGTGACAAGAAAGATGGGAGAAATAGGAAGAGAGAAGGGCAGGCACAGAAAAAGAATGATAAAGGCTAAGGAAGAATTAGGCAGCACTACATCAAGTGAGTGGATGATGGTTGCCACCACCTACCACTGATTTAATTTTTATTTCTTATGCACATTCCTTCTACCAAATATATATGTTTTATGAATATATATTGCATTCAATACTTCTGTGAGATGTTTGTGAAAATTATATTTTGGGAAAATTTCTCTGGTTGCTCTCCATTTTCTCCCATACACGAGCGCTAACTATTTTCAGCGTAGATGCGCCACTGTGTGGTTAGTATTTGACATATGGAAATGAAATATATATTTTCTGGTGTATAAAATCAACCTCTTCAAATAACGAAGTAAAACTTTTAGCTTCTCGAAAGTTGAATAATCGACCCCTAATTGCATTCTGGGGGATAGACAGGGTGGAGGTATTGCATACCATAGGGGTTCATAAATAAAAATTCTTGTTATAATGTCTGTACAGTATTACAGAATAATTTCCCTACAAAGTTGTTGGTGCCTATGCAGTTGATTGGCTTATCAGTTTCCCTCAATTTCCAGAGTAGTAAAACTCTGATATGTGATGTGGAATGTGTTTGCCATTTTGGCAACATTAAGTGAATCGTTGCATTTTGGGTAATTTACATTATGTCCAGTTATTTAATGCAAAAATTGAGAAGCTAATTTTTCTTTCAGAATCACTTTTTTTTTTTTTTTTTTTTTTTTTAGTAACCTCTTCACACTTTACTTATGACCTCCGTCCCAAAAGAGAACCATCTACAGTATCTATCTATAACCAGATGCCATAATCCCATAACGGTTGACCATTTGCCTTTCAGTCAGTTGTTTTAAAGGAAGGGACAGTAGTCCCATGCCAACCCACACGTTGACACGTAGGGAACACGTATCTGTTGGTTATATGGTTACCACCCAGCATTGTAAGAGGTTTTCTGGCTTACTGGAAACCATTAGGCTTCTCACTCAATGGAAAACCACTCAAAAAGAAAAGAAGGGTAATAAAAAGGGATCGGAAAGATGGAAGACATACCCCTGCACAGATGTTGACCTTGTACACGGGTTTTATTCGCCTGTGTATGGAGTACAACTCTCATGTCTGGGGAGGCTCCCCACATGCGGTTCTTCTCAGTAGGGTGGAGTCAAAGGCTTTTCATCTCATTAACTCTCCTCCTCTTACTGATTCCCTTCAACCTTTGTCTCTTCGCTGCACTGTTGCTTCTTTATCTCTCTTCTATCGCTACTTCAATGGTCACTGTTCCTCTGAACTGTCTGCTTGCATCCCTCCACCTCTATGACGGGCACGTAGTACCCGTCTAGCAACAAACTCTCATCCCTTTTCTGTCCAACTCTCTAATGCAAGAGTTAACCGTTACTCCCAGTCCATCATTTATGCAACTGGTCAACTCTGGAACTGTCTCCCTCTGTCTGTATTCCCTGCTTCCTATGATCTCCAATCATTCAAACGCAGTGTGTCCAGGCATCTCGAAATGAATGGATCTTGAATTTGGCTCTCTTTTGTACTGTTTTTACTTTTTCTTGGAAGGAACAGTATGCGGGCCCATAGCCCTTGGTTCCTTCTTCCTTGCATTAAAAAAAAAAAAAGAAGAAGAAGAAGAAGACAGGAGGGCAGACAGAGAAAGAGTGATGAAGGTGAAGGAAGAAGTAAGCAGCACTACATCAAGTGTAGTGCTGCTTACTTCTGAACATAGATAGAGGCATTAATGAACAGTATAGAGCCCTTAAGAACAACCTCTTGAGAGTTACCAATGCAATATGCGGTTGGACAAGAGGCCCACCAAGACATAAAGTAACTTGGTGGTGGGATGAGGGTGTAGAAGCTGCAGTTAAGGAGAAAAGAAGGCTTTTCCGGGAATGGGAGAATGGTGGTAACAGGGAAGAGTACTTGGCTGCCAAGTGCAGGGCTAGAAGAGAGCTATACAGGGCGAAGTCTGAGTCACAGAGACTTTTACTTGATAATCTAAATCATGGAGAAAGGAAAAATATGATTTTTAGGGTGGCAAATCAGGTGAAGAGGGATAATTAGGACATTGTAGGTGAGCAGTGTGTGAAAAATGATGATGGAAGGGTAGTGGTGAACAGTGAGGATATTAAAGATGCATGGACAGAGCATTATAGCTGATTGTTGAATGAGGAGTTTGATTGGAATAGAGAAGGTTTGGAGCCCGCTGATCCAGTGTTTGGCCCTTGGCCTTTTTTTGGCGCTGCTACTGTGTGTCAGGCAACAGGCAGGATGCGGGTGGGGAAGGCGGCAGGTGTGTCTGGGTTGACTGCCAAAATGTTGAAGGCCTCAGGAGATACTGGGGTGAGGTTGGTCACTGACCTGATAAATAGGATTATATATGAGTGTGTTGTCCCAGATGATTGGCTGAGGAGTGTAATTGTAAATGTGTACAAAGGAAAGGGTGATGCCCTGGAAAGGGAAAATTACAGAGGTATAAAGCTCTTAGATCAGATAATGAAAGTGATGGAGAGAGTTCTAGAAGGTATGATTAAAGAAAGAGTGAATATCGATGAGATGCAGTTTGGGTTTATGCCAGGCAGGGGGACCACTGATGCCATATTCATTGTTCGACAGCTTCAGGAAAAATATATTGGAAAGAAAAGGGAATTGTATTTTGTTTTTGTTGATTTGGAAAAGGCCTTTGACAGAGTCCCTAGAGAGGTGGTGAAGTGGGCAATGAGAAAGCTAGGGTTGGAAGAATGGCTGGTTAGGGTGGTTATGGCCATGTACATGGGTGCTCGCACCCAGGTAAGAGTGAATGGAGCTTTGAGTGATGAGTTTTCCGTGAATGTTGGTGTGCATCAGGGGTCAGTTTTGAGTCCCTTGTTTATCATGGTGCTTGAAGCCCTCTCACGTGACTTCAGAGATGGACTGCCATGGGAGATGTTGTATGCTGATGATTTGGTGCTGATTGCGGAGAATGAAAAGGAGGCGGAGGAAAGATTTAAGAAGTGGAGAGATGGTATGGGGTACAAGGGCTTAAGGGTAAATGCAGATAAATCAAAAGTGATGATATCTAGGGTTGTTGGCAGTACACTCAGAGGAGAGGGAGAGTGGCCATGTGCAGTTTGCCACAAGGGTGTGGGAAGTAATTCCATCTTGTGTAGTGTTTGTGATAAATGGGTGCACAAGAGATGTAGTGGTATTAGAGGTAGACTGCGAGATAATGCTGATTTCATGTGTGCAGCGTGTCGGGGAGAGCAGGTGGAGATTGTTAGGCGTGAGAGGGTTGAACTTGCAGGTGAGTCTCTTGAATGTGTGGAGGAGTTTTGTTATTTGGGAGACATGTTATGTGCCGGAGGTGGGGCTGGAGTTAGCTCGGTTGCTAGGGTGAGAAGTGGTTGGTAGAAGTTCAGGGAGCTGTTGCCTCTAATGACATTGAGAGGACTCTCCTTACGTGCTAAGGGGTCTTTGTATGCAGCTCGTGTTAGGAGTGTGATGCTGTTTGGTAGTGAGACCTGGGCAGTAAAGGAAGAGGATATTCGCAGGTTTAAACGTAGAAATGACAATGATTAGGTGGATGTGCAGTGCGTCCCTGCATGCAAGGGCTGGGGGGGCTGGGTTTACGATGGAAGAGTTGAGAGGTAGGATGGGACTGGAGTGTATTGGTGTTGTGATGAGGAGATGTAGTCTGAGGTTGTTTGGACATGTGGAGAGGATGGGGGCAATGATAATTGGGTACAGAGGGTGAGAGGTGTTAATATTGGGGGAGGGGTTGGGAGGGGTTAACCGAGAAAGACATGGGATGAGGTCATTAAGTGTGACTTAAGGTTTAAGGGACTGAACAGGGAGGCTTCCAGGGATCGAGCAACGTGGAGAGCCGCCATTAGGTGTCCAAGGCCGACGCATGCAAGCATGTTGGAGCCTTGAAAAATGAAATGAAATGAAACGAAACATCTTAAATAGCACACCAACTAGGAGGCATAGTGTGATCACAACAGGAGAGCTGTGTTGCAGAACTTTGAACTTCAGTCTAATGCTAGCCACATAACACCATGTCACTTAGTCATCAAGGTACACATGCTTGAGTGAACATATGGTTGGTGCTCTTGCCAAATTCTCCTCAATCTCTTCTATCATCTGAAATCGGCAACCTTCTGGGGTGGATTTCAACTGGGGTGGGTGGGGGGTGGGGATGTCTGCAGGGGCCAAATCTGTAGAATAGGGTAGCTGGGGGATGGTAGTCATCTTGCGCTTCACCAGAAAGTCGTGGATAAGGAGTGACGCATGGGCAGGTGCATTATCTTGGTGCTGCATCCAAGTTTCGTTTGTTCATGCCTCAGGCCTCTTCCTTCACACTCTCTCCCATAAGTGCTTCAGGACGTCCAAATAAAACTCTTTATTGATTGAAGGATCACATGGAACAAACTCATGATGGACGACACCCTTCCAAATGTTAAAAGATGATCAAGATGATCAACAGCACCATCACATTTCAGTGATTCAAATGTGCTTTTTTTGGTTGTGGTGACAGTGTTCCAACCCACTACAATGACTGCCTTTTTGTTTTGACCGTAGCCATATACCCACATTTCATCACCAGTTATGACATTTTTCAGAAAGTTTCCATCAGCATTTGAACGATCAAACATCACCTTACTATTTGTGACACGGTTCTCTTTTTGCTTTCTGTCAGCAGACAAGATGCGGCACAAATTTTGCGGCACGATGCCCCTTCGGCTTTTAAGTTAAAATCATGTGACATGAACTTTTACAGATGCCTACATCATCAGAGACTTCATGGACAGTGAGGCGCCAATTTTCGTAGATCACAGTACGCACTTTCTCAACGTGATCGTCATCTCTTGACATTGAATGCTTTCCAAATTTGGGATCATCTTCAGTGGATATTCCTCACAATTTGAATTGCTGGAACCACTTGTGACATTGCATACAGCTCAAACAATCCTTTCCATAAGCCTGTTGCAACATTTGAAAAGTTTGCATCACAATTTTTCCCAGTTTGAAACAGAATTTCATGCAAACTTATTGCTTTTTAAGATCCTTCATTCTTCAGCTTGCAACAAATCACCAAGTTCACCAGACGTTCACTCAGGCGCATGTACTTTGATAACTAAGTGATGTGGCATGATGTAGCTAGTGTTAAATTAAAGCACGAAGTCACCGCTACACAGCACTCCCATTGTGATCACACAATACCTGCTAGTTGGTGAGCTATTTAAAAAACTAATTTTCTTTTTGGACAGACTTTGTACATTCCATCTTTTCATCAGAACTAGTTTGTTACAGTTGCCTTAATGACTTCTTTTTTCTTTAACTGCTTTCAATTTCCACATCCCACTGAACAAAATTAATCTTTTCTCACAGATTGACACTTTGCAGCACCATGCACAATTTAATATTCCCAACTGAGTATGCCTAGCATGCACTCTTCACATTTTGAGATTGATTTGCTCCTAGTTCATTGGCTCTGACTTCTTCACTGCTTTTCATAATATACATCTGAGGTAGCTTTGTTTCTCATTTTCTGCGCTGTCAGTCTCTCACTCCTTATTCTTCAAGCTCAACGAAAGTTCACTTAGACAAATCTCTGCAATATTCTTGTGTTTGCAGCACCCCTAAGCATCTTCCTGTCTATCTATCTATCTATTGCCAGATGCCTTAATCCCGTACGGGGTGGCACAAACAAATCGCCTCCATGTCGCTCTGTCCTCCGCCATTTCACTCTCATGCTCCCAGCTCACACCCTCCTCTCTCATATACCTCTCCACTCCATCCCTCCATCTCATCCTCAGCCTCCCCCTCCCTCTTCCCCTCTCCACCTCACTCACATACACCCTCTTCGTCAGTCTCTCACTCTCCATCCTCTCCACATGCCCAAACCACCTTAATGTGTTTCTCCTAACGCTTCATACCACATCCACATCCACACCACAACACCACTTCCTTATTTGTCCGTCTGTCTCTCCATGTGACTCCACATGCTTCTCTCAAACAACTCATTTCCACTGCCTTCACTCTTGACTTCTGTCCCTCCAACAGGGTCCAAGCTTCACTTCCATATGTTAGAGTTGGTATCACAATACTGTCATGTAGCAGCTTTTTCATTTCCATGCTCACTTCACTGTTTCTTATCACTGCTTTCAAGGCACCAGCAACCTTTCTTCCCTGCTGCACCCTTTCAAGCACTTCACCCTCCAAACTTCCATTCTTACTCATCACACTACCCAGATACGTAAATGCACTCACATTCTCCATATCCTCCCCATCCAGTCTCATTGTACATTAACTGACTTCACTTCTCTCGAAGACCATCACTTTACTCTTTCCTACATTCGCCTTTAGATTCCATTTCTTACACCCTCTCCCAAACTCATGTACCAAGCCCTGCAGCTCCCCTTCGCCTTGACTCAACAACACAGTACCATCTGCAAACAACAGTACAGGGAGTTTCCAAACACTCCCTTCTCTCACTAGGGCCGCTCCAACATCCACTGCCCGACCTTGTATCTATTTTATAACCCCATCCATATACAGATTGAACAACCATGGAGACATGACACATCCTTGTTTCAATCCTACCTTCAAATGGAAAAATTCACTCAGTTCACTATCCACATGCACTGCAGCCTTAGCACCCTCATACATACTCTTCACGGCCTTCAACACCTCCCATCTTTTCCATATATTCTTAATACTTTCCACCCTGTCATATGCTTTCTCCAAATCCATGAAGGCTGCATACAAATTCTTTTACTTCTCTAGAAACTTTTCCACTAAAGATCTAAGAATGAATATCTGGTCTACACAACCTCTTCCCTTCCTAAAACCTCCCTGTTCTTCTCCAACTAATTCCTCTGTTATTTCCCTAACTCTGTCTATAAGTATCCTACCATATACTTTTCCTATTACACTCAACCCCCTGCTATCGCGTGTTAGCTGATTTCGCGATAGCTGAACTGAAGAATCAATGGGAAAATTTCTAATTGTTTTTTTGGTGGTCCATTTCCCCAACTTTTAACCACTTTATGCCTACGATTTCCAGCCAATCTCTCCTCCAACATGAAATAAAGCATTATTATATTAATAACATTATAATCAATAAATAAACAACATAAAAGACCATCAAACTTACTTTTATAAGGATTAAGCAAGGCTTGGGTGGTTTGAAAGGTCCCAAGGCTTGGGGGTGGCTTAATTGCTGCCAGAGCCCTTACAGGCCTGACTCTCTTTCCTCAAAATATTTGTTCACCTCTGGTCTGTGTTGTCCAAGAAAACATCATGATCAAAGCCCTCATAGTCTTCCTCTTGGTTGGAAGGGCCTGGCTGTGGTTCCTGGCTGGGTGTGGGCTGAGGTTGAGGGGCCAGCTTGGGTGTAGGTTCAGCGCTTGGGTGCTGACGAAAATAATCTGTGATTCGACACTGGTGTAAGGCATTCATGTAGGCATGGTACTTGTCCTCATAACCTTCAAGGGCTTTATTAATGTAGGATATATGCTGTTCACTGTTGATAGTGGTATCTTGCTCTAAAATGTGACGTATCTTGCAACTCAAATCAATCAAAGTCTTGATGTCGTTCATACTCAGCCCTTCCTTAAATTTCTCTCCTCCATCCACCTCTTCTCCTGGGCTATCCTCAGCTTCCTCAGCATCTTCTAGTAGAATATCTTCAGCAGTAACTGGTGCTGGTCGTAACATATCTTGTTTCTCGTAGCCAGTTGTGCCCTCAAACCCACAGCCAGCAATACCTCTCGCCTCCTCAGCTGCAGCCTCCATCTTTGCCTCCACTGACTGGGTCTCACCTGGTGCCTTAACCTGCCTGTCCTCAGGTAAACCCTCCATGATATTGCGCCATGCATGATTTATTGTTGCTGGGGTAATGTTATCCCAACATTCGACCACCAAATCAATCACCTGCTTTATCGTAAAGCTCTTCCAATATTTTAACACCGTTTGTTCTGATTCGGTGTCTGCAGCTGTGGCGTCAGCCTCATCTTCATCCTCACTGTCAACCAGATTTTGTATGAGTGAGGTGTCCTCAGTAGCCTGCCGCATCAATCGAAACTGTCGTCCAGAATAGGCAGCCTTCACCACAGAGATAACCTCTTGATCTAGAGGTTGAATGAGTGAAGTAGTGTTGGGTGGCATGAACTCCACGGTCACATTCGGGTTTTATGACCTCAGAAGAGGTGAATGGCCAGGTGCATTGTCTAAAAAGAGTAATATGTTGAATCTAATATTGCTGGTCTTGCAAAACTCCTCAGCATTGCCGAGAAAACATTCTTTAAACCAGTCAAGGGATAGTTTGGCTGACATGTATCCCTTCTTAGATGACAACCAGTGCACATTAAGTTTTTTCATGTTATGCCCAGTGTAAGCTCTTAGTTTTTTTGCCCGGTGGACAACTGTAGGCTTGAGGCGGCAAGTACCAGATGCATTCATTGCGAACAGAAGGGTAAATCTCTCCTTTATTGCCTTCCTCCCATGCACTCTAGCAGACTTGGAAGTTATGAACATGCGATGGGGCATTGTTTCCCAGTAAAAATTTGTTTCATCCATGTTGAAAATCTGATCGGGGGTATATTGGCCAGCTTCAATGATTTTCCTAAGTGATTCCGGGTACATATGCGCTGCATCTTTGTCACCACTTGTAGCCTCACCACTTATTTTAACAGTTGTCACTTTATGCCTCATTATAAACCTATCCACCCACCCCTTTGAAGCGAGAAACACTGGTGGGGTTTCAATTCGAAGTTTCTCAGCAACACCTTGATAGATTTCTTTGGCTGTCTCCATGATTTCTTTAGTGTCGACAGCTAAGTTTCACTTACTCTGTCTCTCTAGATATCTGCTTAATAATTGTTCTGCCTTTAGGAGCACTATGTTTGAACTTCTTCTTGCATCTGAGGTGGCAGCTGAAGGAGCAAGTTTCATGTGTTTCTCAATATGTTCTTTCTTTAAATAAATGCCTCTCACAGTAGACTCATTAACTCCAAACTTCTTTGCTACTCCTCTCTTTGTCTCGCCACCATCAATAAGCTTGCAGATTTCTAGTTTCTGGGGATATGTCAGGTTTATTCGTGGCTTTACCTCCCTTGAACTTCCCACCACCTTCTGCTCGGTGATGGTGGGTGTTTTTTTTGTGCAGTCTGTCAGCCATTACGTCACACACACACACAAAAAAAAAAAGTGTAAGGAATTCCTCTTTCACTGTCGGCTGAGAGCTAGCGCGCATTCAACTGAAGTGGCGGGGCGGTTGGGAACGTCAGTGAGCCAATCATCAGCGGGGGTGCTCTGTGACGTAAGTGGATGATGTCGCACCAATCCGGTGCGGCGTTCACAACCCGGGCGCTTCAGACTCGATGCGTTATGCGTGATAGAGATCTTGGGGTGCATGATAACGTGCTTGGTTGTGCATTTGATGTATGCGTGATAGCAGATAAACGTGATAGCTGAATGCATGATAGTAGGGGGTTATCTGTACACTAAGAAGGCAAATGCCCCTATGATTACCACACACTTCTTTTTTCCCTTTTCCTTTGTGCAGGGGAATAATTATACCTGATTTCCAATCTTCCGGGACTCTACCTTCCTCCCAGGCCAATCTGCACACCTTCCACATCCATTCTGTTAATATCTCTCCCTCATGCTTCAGCATTTCACCAGACACTCCATCATTTCCTGGGTCTTTCCCCATTTTAACTTTCTTCATTGCTTCTACCGCTTCCATCCTACTGATTTCTTCCTCTCTCCCCAAACAACCCTGCTTCTCCCAGCCATTCCCCAGCCACTTATACTTGCATTACTTTCATTGTCTATGTTCAGCAGTTCATTAAAGAGTTCTCTCCATCTGTTCACTTTTTCTCCCTTCTCCACTAGTAATCTACCATTTTTATCTTTCACACCCCAACTAACTTCTTTGGCACCCTGTCTAACTCTCTTTACCTCTTTCCAGAACATTTTCTTACATTCCATCCACTTTACACTCAAATTCCTTCCAAATTCCTCATCCACTCTCTTCTTACTCTCTCTTACAAATCTTCTCACCTCTCTCCCCCTCGCTACATATAACTCTCTCTTCCGTCTCTCAACTTCTTTGACGCCCCTGTTCCGCATCCACTCATTATATGCTTTCTTCTTTTGTGCCACAGCCTCTCTCACCTCTTCAGTCCACCATGCTGTTCCCTGGACCCCCTTTTGTCTACTTTTCACCCCACATACCACCTCACATGCTGCACAGATTTCTTCTGTGAATATCTTGCACACACCTTCCACGTCCCCCATCTGCTCCAGTCTATATTTACCCAATCGCTCCTCCACTTCCCTTTTATATACTGCCTTTATTCCATCCTCTTGTAACTTTTCTACTCTCCTTGTAAGAACTACTTCCTCCCTTCTTCTCTTCCTCCATTTTGTTTGGACTTGATTCTGACTGCCAGCAAGTGGTGATCAGAAAGTCCACTCCCCCAACCTCTGTATACTCTTGCATCCATTACACACCTTTGCATCCTTCCATCCATGCACACATAATCAGTCATTGCCCCTACAGCCAGAAATATAATTGGGGGGGGGACAATGGCTAACCATGAGAAATATAAAAACACAATGCACTGTTCAGTTTGAAGTTCGTTTGGTTTTTGTTTTGTTTTTAAAGGCTCAAACATGCTTGATCCGTCGGCCATGCTCACCTAATGGCAGCTCTCCATGCTGCTCGATCTCTGGCAGCTTCCCTGTTCAGTCCCTTATCCCTGAGGTCACACTCAGTGCCCTTGTCCTGGGTCCTTTTCGGTCAGACTCTTGCAACCCTACCCTTAACATTAGCACTTCTCAATTTCTGCACCCTATTATCATCCCCCATCCTCTTCACATGCCCAAACCATCTCAGTCTACCCCTCCTCATCACAACACCAATGCACTCCAATCCCATCCTACCTCGCAACTCTTCCATCATAAACCTGCCCCCCACCCCCCACACACACACACTCACTCACACCTCGCATTTAAGGATGCACTGCAGTATATATATTCCATAGTTAAGAGTTCCACTAAGGTGCCTGCAGCTACTTATGCTGAAAAATTTCACTGAGAAATATGCTTTTTATAATCATGAAAGGCTTTGTCCACCTCTTGCATCGTAAAAGGTACAGTTCCTGCTAATAAGACAGGTCCACCAATGATATACTTCTGAAAATCATCATCAGTATACAGTATATCATCACAAACTGGCAAGTTGTATTTCTCAGTTCCTATCCTTTCCAGAAATTTCACTGTACAACTCTTTTTCCCTACTTTTAACACTATACCAATATATGCTTTTTTGCCATAATCCACATCACAGTATTTTCTCTCTTTAGGGCAAGCATGCAGCCTGAAATTGAGAAATGTCTACTTATTGACACCCAAATCACCGTAAATACAGCAAACTATAAAATATATAGTATATAATGCATGAAAAGTAGGTTTTTCCTTGCGAAAATCACAAATGAAATTGTTGCCCCAACTCACCCTCGGGGGGGAGGGGGGGGAACTGGGTGAGTCGGGACAATTGTCTATTAATCCTTCAGCACTGCTTCTGTAAAAATCCATTTTCTGGATAAATAACAAAAAAACTATAACAAATGAAGATTTCACCCACCAAAAAGTAGACCTTTAGCTCTAAAACTGACTGTGGGAGAGGAAAATTGGCAAATGTGTACAGTATTTTCAGAAAGGAAATTCTACAGAGGTCAAATAGCTACCCTTTCATATTTGCACATTTTTCATGCATTATTCATTGTTCTATAGAAAACTAGTATTAACAGCATTTGTAAAGCTGGGGCAGGGATATTGAATGGGCACCAAAATATGGAAATGTCTTGGCATTTGGCATTTCAGTGCCCACTGTTCCAACTCACCCCGTGTCCTGCACTGTCCCAACTCACCACACTCAACGCTAATGTCTATGAAAATCCTTCATCTGTTAAATACTTCACTTAGTTCAATGATGATTAGTTTACTTCAGTGATGGTTGCCACACAGGGGCACAGGTAGCTAAAGCCTGAAATACTGTATATCACAAGGAAAATCTTAAGCAATCATTGGCTTCCTTCACTTAGTTCAATGATGATTAGTTTACTTCAGTTATGGTTGTCCCACAGGGCACAGGTAGCTAAAGCCTGAAATATATCACAAGGAAAATCGTAAGCAATCATTGGCTTCCAGTTTCTGCGTGCACCTACGCTTGTGTAGAGCTCATGGCATGACATTATCGTTTGTTATTATTACTGGCAGTACAGTATGACCTCACTACAACGGACTTCAGTACACCGGAAGTCACTTTTTTCTGAGTCAGGGAGCCGACTGGAATTATTTCTTATATATCAGAAAAACTCCGAAAAAGCTAGAAGCGTTCCAGACTGCCTAACCTCACGGCGGGGTGACCATATAGTCGGCGCGGTTTGTGTGTTCGTGCGTTGGTTGGCGGTGGGCTGGCAGCGTAGCTATTGTTCCAAGTGTACATACAGTACAGTATTTGAAGTGTTTATAATTAAGTTATACCCATAATGTTCTTTCTAAATGGTCAAAAATTAGAAAAGGGGTCTGCATTAATATTAAGACATCAAGCTTTAATCACACGGCGAGCGGTGTGTGTGCTCGTGCTTCAGTTTGTGGTGAGCTGGCTACGTAACTATTTTTCCTCCACATCATTTCCCCCCAACGTCATTTTCCCTAAGTCCCTGATATACTGCTCGACGGTGACGAGTGATAAGTGAAATATACAGACAGAGTGATCGTACTTGTTTGTAAGATTGTAAAAATTAAGGTGAATAAAGTGTACAGTACAGTATTTGAAAAATTCTTAAAATTAAGTACACCACACAGCACACACATGGTACATACAGTACAGTATTTGAAGTGTTTATAATTAAGTTATACCCATAATGTTCTTTCTAAATGCTCAAAAATTAGAAAAGGGGTCTGCATTAATATTAAGACATCAAGCTTTAATCACACGGCGAGCGGTGTGTGTGTGTGTGTGTTCATGCATCGGTTCGTGGTGAGCTGGCAACATCACTATTTTTCCTCCACATCATTTTCCCCCAACGTCATTTTCCCTAAGTCCCTGATATGCTGCTCGACGGTGACGAGTGATAAGTGAAATATACAGACAGAGTGATCGTATTTGTTTGTAAGATTGTAAAAATTAAGGTGTATAAAGTGTACTTGAAAAATGCTTAAAATTAAGTACACCACACGTGTACACACACACGGTATGGGCTACACCTCCGATTCCCATCCACAATTCAGCCCTTGTCAGTGAAGACAATTGGGACAGTGATTCACTGTTCCTTGATGATGACCCTGAAGATAATGGGAAATGATTTTGAAGGATTTGCTCTGAAGAATCCTTCATCAGGTGCTGAAAGATGATAACACCAGGCAAGGTCGGGGTGCAGAGAAGCCAAGGGAGTGTGAATGGTAATGTAAGAAAATGGTTTATTTTTTTTCATTTTTTTATTATGAGTTTTATTGTTTCCAAGCCTTGCTTAAATTTTACTGTGTCATGCAGTAAATTATTTATAGTGGAATTTGAGAAATAAATGAGAGGCAAATGAGATATTACCACGAGTCAAAATGGACTGGTGCAGATGAAGGAGGATGGTGGACATGATGCTTTTAATAAGCGAAAGTATCTTATTTTGTGTGTTATATATGGCCATTATAGAGTCTAAACCTTGCTAAAATATACTGTGTTATGCAACGAATTATTTTTAATGGAATTTTAGAAAAGTTAAGGAGCAAAAAGGGATAGAAATAACTGGTGGGGTGATGCAAGATGGTGGCTATTACACTTCATGTATGAAAAATATCTTCCTGTGAGTGTTACAATGGCCTTTATCGAGTATAAACCTTACAAAAACTGTACTATGTTATGCAATAAATTATTTATAGTGGCCTTTGAGAAAAGTTAAGAGGCAAATGAGTTAATGCCCCGATTTAGAAGGAAATGGTGGAATGAAGTAGGATTGTGGCCATGACTATTTTCATGTATGAAAATACAGTAATCCCTCCAATATCCATTGTAATAGAGCCAAAGGCATGTCCGGATATTGGTTTTGTCCGGATATTGGTCCTGAAGCTCCAGCACTGGTTTTTCATGACCCTAACCTAACCTAACCTAAATCAGAAAACTACCTTCCTACCTCCCTACTGTACATGTATAGCACTTATTTAGGTCCCTTTTCACATAAATAATGCACACATAGCATGAATTTATTGAATTTTAACCAAAAAATGATGATTTAGGGGTGAGTGAGTCATAGGAGCTCAGAACTTGCCAGCATAGTATAAGTAAGTATCGGACATGGAAATCATCTTTTCTCACATTTTATGCATTAAATCATTGGATACAAAGCATCAAATACAGTAAATGATGTTAATTGCTACCAGAAAAATGGTTAGGTTAGGTTAGGTTAAGTTAGGTTAGGTTTGGTTAGGTTAGGTTAGGTTATGACCGGACATCAAATTCACTGCTTCAACCTTTTTCATAGCTGGTGCACTTAATAACCATGCATGAAAGAATTAAATTAAAAGCAGGAAATTATGATTAACACAATGTTAGGTTAGGACCAGACATGAAATTCACTGCTTCAACCTTTTTTCTAGCTGTTTTACTTAAGAACCATGCATGGAAAAATTAAATAGCAAGCAGGAAATTATGATTAACATTTAGGGTAATTTCTTAACACATTAATAGCATCATGAAAAGAGGTTAGGCATGAAAATCTTTATGGTAACCATAGGTTAGGTTAGGTTAGGACCGGACATGAAATTCACATCTTCCACCTTTTTTCTAGGTGTTTTACTTAAGAACCATGTGTGGGAAAATTAAATTGCAAGCAGGAAATTATGATTAACATTTTTGGTAATCTTTTAACACATTTACAGCTTGATGAAAACAGGTTAGGCATGAAGTTAGGGTACTTACGAACAAGAAGCTGCCCTCTGATGTAATAACCCACTCTATCATCTCAGACTCTGACAGGAAGACCTTGCACCTGACACACCTTTCCAATTGAGAATCACCAGCACTTATCACCAACACTTTACACAACGTTTTTTTTTTTTTTTTATAACTGGAATCACATCACATCACTGCACTGTACATAACAGTAAATTCCATCATCACACACATGATGAAGAAGGTGAAGAGCAGTATTAAGCACTGTAGGAGGTAGGGTATCACCACAAAAGCAATCAGTATCGCCGCCATTGTCGGAGGTGTTCATGAGTCAGTAACAGAGTGGGTAATGGCGACCGACAGACAGAAGCCATGAGTGTAAACATACGAGATCGGCGCGGGCGGGAAATTCAAACTGACATGGTCCCCCAAAATCGAAAATTAATAGATTTTTTCGGATTTTTTTGCATTTTGGGGGTTGGGCAGCCCAGAATATCCGGTTAGTGAGTATGTCCGGTTATTGGACGTCCGGATATTTGAGGGATTACTGTATCTAATCTCTCTATCTATCTATCTATTGCCAGACACCATAATCCCGTAAGGGGTGGCCATTTGACTTTATTTTTTTTATTTTTTATTTTTTTACGGGGAGGGGCACTAACCCTCCACCAACCCACTTCTTGACACGTAGGGAGCACGTATGGTTTGGTTATATGGTTACCACCCAGCGTTATAAATGGTTTCTTGGCTTACAGGAAACCACTTGGCTTGTCACTCAATGTAATGCCACCTGTAAAGGAAAGAAAAGCAGTAAGAAGTGACAGGAAATATAGGAGAAATAGGAAGAAAGGAGGGCAGGCACAGAAAAAGAATGATAAAGGCTAAGGAAGAAGTAGGCAGCACTACATCAAGTGAGTGGATGATGGTCGCCACCACCTACCACTAACTGTATCTTAGCAGGGGGAAATCCCCATGTCGCTTTTTTCGGAATATCGCGTTTTTCGGAATGACTTTGGCCCCAATTAGTCTGTTCTAGTGAGGTTTTACTGTAATAATATCCTCAACAATGTATTGCATTAGCTAAACATAAACTGACCTTTTAGAACTTGAACTCATGAAGTCCAGTTATACTTGATTGCCGCGGCTGCTTCCCTTTCTTAATAAAGTGATCCAGGAAAACCCACGGAATACATCTTTTCACTTCTTGTCATAGTACAGCATGCAAGTAGCGTAATTCGCAAGTTGTATGGAATGGTCACCTGTGCAACACTATCTGATGTGAGTTGACTGAAGACTGATGGCACAAGAGTGTGATAGACTGATGAACGAGAGACACATAGCTGATGGCCGGTAAATGTTGCCACTATAGTTTATTTTTCTTGCCAGTTCTGCCACATGTAGGCCTGCATACCCACAGGTACTCCTAACTAGTTAATTACATAAACCTATTAGTAGCGGAGTTTCCCGTTTTGAAGGTAATGTGTCACAAGGTACATAAAAAAATTGAAAATTTTGCAGAGCGGCACACATTTCTTGTTTCCTTTCCTGCTTCCTCTCGTCCTGGCACCAACAGCTCCCTGTGCGAAAATTTGAATATCTGTCTCTCACCTAAAAGACTTTTTCCTCAGAAGTGCATATTTTTTCAGTTCTCCAAATATGTGACATACCGAGTATTGCACCCTGGATTAGACAAGTATTCGACATTGTAAAGATTCGCAGTCTTATCTCGAACACACACAGAATTTTTGTTTTTTTTGGGGGGGCATGGCCCCCCCCTGGCTGCGCCACTGGTCATTGCCTTCCGTTCATTCAGTTCACCATCCACCCTTCTCATCACCCGCCACATATACCTATGGATCATTTTGTGCCTGAAGAGGGTATTAGTTATCACCAAAAAATGTCCACTAAAGCACTGCCATTCTCATCCATCTCTGCACACACACCCCACTCACCAACCACTCCATCCACCTTCACATTTCCTACGTTTCCATTCATATCTCCAATCAAAAACACTCTCTCATTCCTTTCAAACCTTTCCAAGCACGCTTCCACATTTGTCCAGAACTCTTCTCTCACTCTACTTACACGATCTTGCGTTGGCGCATACATGCACACAGTTGCTCACATTTATAGTCCAACTTTCACTCTTACCCACACAGTCCATGAGTCAACTGATCCATACTCTCTTATATTCTCCTTCCATCTGTTACTCACATCAATACACGCTCCTTCTTTTGCCCTCTCATTCTCACCTACTCCCGTGCATATACCCCATCCATACTCCCATTCTCTCACACTCTCACCTCGCCATTTAGTTTCAGTTAATCCACATATATCCACTTTCGCACCCTCGAAAACCCTGGACAATCTATCTTTCTTTCACCTCATCGTTTATACCCCTTACATTCCACATCTTTATCTGTAACAAGTTCTTTGTTCGGTCCTTTGTCGTCAACTTTTGGTCAGTCTTGGTCTAAGGCTTCTTGTTTGTATTTTTAGTTAGTTGTATTACAGGGTGGGGCACTAACCCACCACCAACCCTTTTAGTCGCCTCTTACGACAAGCAGGGATACTGGAGGAGAATTCTTGAAACCCCCCTACCCCCAGGGGGTAGCATCTTCCTACAAGTACATAATCCGTCAGGCTTCTTTCAACATTCTGTCTAGTCAGTCCCTGCTGTGACTGTGTACTTACGTACGGTTCTACTGTATGTTTGATTTACTTGTATGAATGACTAATCTGTAACATGTCCTTCAGCAGCCTTGTGGTGCAGTTCTCTGACTTAAAAATTATACCCATTACATTGTCCACATGAACCTTGTCAGTTCTTCCATTAAGATCTGTCATAAACTCTGTTCTGTTTTGGTGTTTTTTTATAACTCCATCTAGTTTTTTGCAGAAGCTGTCATTCTTTTCCACATCTTAATTGTTACAAGGAGCATGTGCATTCAGCAGTGAAACACCATCTCCAGCTCAGCCCTTTCAGTGTAATGATGTATTGTGCATTATGATTGATGCATCACCAGATGATTTTATTCAGCCTTAGAAGGGTCTGTAGTAGTGAAATGGAAGTTGACTTATGTATCAGATCCCTTTGCCAGGGAAAGTCTCTCTTCAACTGGATAGAAGTGTCTGGAGGTTGCAAGAATAAAATTCATAACTTATCATGTGATTGATAGGGTTAAACTTGAAATTCATGGGCCTGAGGTGTCACATTTTATAATCATCCAGGGGGTTTAGGGTGGGTTCGTGGAATGTGGGAAGTTTGAGAGGAAGAGCGGGGGAAGTCGTTGAGACATTCAGTAGGAGGTGGGTGGATGTGGCATGTTTGCTGGAAGTCCGGTACAGGGGTGGATCAGCGAGAAAGATTGTTGGGAAGGATTGCTACTATAAGTTGTTTTGGCAGGGGGGAACTGACAGATATGGGGGTGTGGGTGTGTTGGTTGCAGAGAAATGGGTGGAATATGTCATGAATGTTATGAGAGTAAGTGATAGGATATTAGTAGTGAAAATTTTGATCAGGCAGAAAATGATTTCAGTTATATCAGCATATGCTGCACAGGTAGGATTGGATGACGCAGAGAAGGATAGATTTTGGGATGATTTAATATGTGTAGTAAGTGGTATGGGTGATAATGAGGTAGTGGTTCTGGGAGGGGATTTAAATGGTCATGTTGGTGAAGCAGCTCAAGGTTATGGAGTCCATGGAGGATGTGCATATGGTGTGAGGAATGCGGAAGGGGAAAGAATACTCGAGTTTGGGGAGGCTATGGACACGATTGTGTGCAACACTCATTTTAGGAAAAGAATCAGCCGGTTGATTATGTACGAATCCGGGGGAAATAGTAGTCAGATAGATTATTGTCTGGTCAGGAGGGTTGATAGGAGATTAGTGAGGGATGTTAAAGTTATAGGAAGCGAGGAGTGTGTGCAGCAGCACAAATTGTTGATTTGTGACATGGTGCTTAAGGAACGAGTGATGAGAAAGAGGACATATGTACTTAGGAGGAAAATATGGAAGCTGGGAAACCAATCAGTAAGGGATGCCTTCTATAGTGAGATGAGGAGAGTGGTGGCTGAACAGGAAGCTGTAGATAGAGGCATTAATGAACAGTATAGAGCCCTTAAGAACAACCTCTTGAGAGTTACCGATGCAATATGCGGTTGGACAAGAGGCCCACCCAGACATAAAGTAACTTGGTGGGATGAGAAGGCTTTTCTGGGAATGGAAGAAGGGCGGTAACAGGGAGGAGTACTTGGCTATCAAGCGCAGGGCTAGAAGAGAGGTATACAGGGCGAAGTCTGAGTCACAGAGACTTTTACTTGATGACGCAGAGAAGGATAGATTTTGGGATGATTTAATACGTGTAGTAAGTGGTATGGGTGATAATGAGGTAGTGGTTCTGGGAGGGGATTTAAATGGTCATGTGGGTGAAGCAGCTCAAGGTTATGAACGAGTCCATGGAGGATGTGCATATGGTGAGAGGAATGCGGAAGGGGAAAGAATACTCGAGTTTGGGGAGACTATGGACATGTTTGTGTGCAACACACATTTTAGGAAAAGAATCAGCCGGTTGATTATGTACGAGTCCGGGGGAAATAGTAGTCAGATAGATTATTTTCTGGTCAGGAGGGTTGATAGGAGATTAGTGAGGGATGTTAAATTTATAGGAAGCGAGGAGTGTGTGCAGCAGCACAAACTGTTGATTTGTGACATGGTGCTTAAGGAACGAGTGATGAGAAGGAGGACATACAGTAGGCGCGGAAAGTATTGACGCTTTTTTGCCGACGTCATTCTTTTTCGCATTAAGTGAAGTAGGGTCAATACTACCCTCCCCTGTGATGCGAAATGAGCTGACGCTTTTTCAACGGGAGCTGGCAACCCTGCTTGATAGGTTTGGCACCACAGGAGCAGGCTCAGTAATGTTTGCGCAGCCACAGGAGGAGGATTGTCTCTGTGTGTGATGCACCACGACGGCATGTTTTGACTCAAATAACACAGTTATTTGGTTACCTACCACATTCTCATCATGCCTAAAGTAACCACAAGCAAGGACAAACGTGTGGAAGTGATTACTTTATACAAAAGCTGGCCACAAACTCCGATTTATTGCAAATCAGATGGTGTTAGACTGAGGACAGTGCAGAGACTGGTGAAGCGGTTCAAGGACAGTGGGGAGGCCATTCCTCCCACTCCACTTCCCAAGCCTGGGAGACCTCGTAAGACAACCTTCAGGACCCATCAGCTGATCTCAAGGCAAGTTAGCAAAGATCCAAGGCTAACAGCACGGGATTTAAAAGAAAAGAACCCACAATTGGGGAGGCGGTAGCTCGATCGGTAGAGAGTTGGCTTGCAGTCCCGAGGGTCCCAGGTTCGAATCCTCGCTGGGGCAGGGAACAGTTTAAGGATTTGAATTTCATTAAATCAGGCTTTACTGATCTACCAGAAGACCTGCCGACATGTAAAAATAACCCCGCTAATACCAATACACCAGTCCTGTATGAGACAGGCCTAGCATGTATTCAATATGGACGGTGGGTGTTAGTGCCGAAGTGGTGACATGTAGAGGTGTATGGTATGTAGGAGGACAGCTGGGCCTTGATAGCAGGCTGTAAAGCCTATGCCCAGACTCGGACACATAAAAAAAAAAAAAATGTGTGTCAGAAGTGTGCAGTAACTGTTGCATGACGATCTGGGCTACAGGAGTTTTTGTGCTCATAAAAAATCACTGCTAACTGCACTTCAGAAGAAAAAGAGAGTAAATTTTTGTAAGAAATATCTTGCCTGGAGTGAGGAGCAATGGAAAACTGTGCTTTGGAGTGATGAGTCAACATTTACTGTCACTGGTACCCCTTCATCACGAGTGTACCGCAAACCAGGCAGTGACCCCCTGGATCCTAAGTACACTTCCAAGTTTGTTAAATACGCAGCCACACTCATGGCTTGGGGCTGCTTTACATATTATGGTGTTGGTGAGTTGGTAATTCTACCTGCAAATGAAAAAGTGAACCAGAACAATTATTTGGAGCTCTTATGTGATGTTTTAAGTGACTCTTTTGATAAAACCAAGGCAAGAGTATTTATGCAAGATTCTGCCCCTGCACATGTTGCAAAGTCAGTGAAACAGTGGCTAACAGACTGTGAGGTTCCCTTTATTCGAGATTGGCCCGGAAACAGCCCAGTTATCAATCCCATTGAGAATTTATGGGCGCACATGAAGCAGCACATCATCTTTGCCTAAACTTGAGGCTGCAGTCAAGCAGCTATGGAGCAGTTTTAGTCCGTCTGTTCTGCAAAACTACGCCATCAGTCTCCCCAGACGCCTTAAGAAGATAATAAAGGTGAAGGGGAATGCCAGTAAATACTAAATTCAATGGTGAGTGTTAATTTATATGTTTCTCCTTGCTAACCACAAGAATGTTTTCTTTTTTTAAGATGGCGTCAACACTTTCCGCGCCTACTGTATGTACCTAGAAGGAATATATGGAAGCTGGAAAACCAATCAGTAAGGGATGCCTTTTAAAGTGAGATGAGGAGAGTGGTGGCTGAACAGGAAGCCGTAGGTAGGGGCGTTAATGAACAGTATAGAGCCCTTAAGAACAACCTCTTGAGAGTTACCGATGCAATATGCGGTTGGACAAGAGGCCCACCAAGACATAAAGTAACTTGGTGGTGGGATGAGGGTGTAGAAGTTGCAGTTAAGGAGAAAAGAAGGCTTTTCCGGGAATGGAAGAAGGGTGGTAACAGGGAGGAGTACTTGGCTGTCAAGCGCAGGGCTAGAAGAGAGGTATACAGGGCGAAGTCTGAGTCACAGAGACTTTTGATAATCTAAATCATGGAGAAAGGAAAAATATAATTTTTAGGGTGGAAAATCAGGTGAAGAGGGATAATCGGGACATTGTTGGTGAGCAGTGTGTGAAGAATGATGATGGAAGGGTAGTGGTGAACAGTGAGGATATTAAAGATGCATGGAGAGAGCATTATAGCCGGTTGAATGAGGAGTTTGGTTGGAATAGAGAATGTTTGGAGCCAGCTGATCCAGTGTTTGGCCCTTGGCCTTTTATTGACGCTGCTACTGTGAGCCAGGCAATAGGCAGGATGTGGGTGGGGAGTGTCTGGGTTGACTGCTGAAATGTTGAAGGCCTCAGGAGATACTGGGGTGAGGTTAGTCACTGACCTGATAAATTTGATTATATATGAGTGTGTTGTCCCAGATGATTGGCTGAAGAATGTAATTGTAGATGTGTACAAAGGAAAGGGTGATGCCTTGGAAAGAGGAAATTACAGTGGTATAAAGCTCTTAGATCAATCAGATAATAAAAGTGATGGAGAGAGTTCTAGAAGGTATGATTAGAGAAAGAGTGAATATCGATGAGATGCAGTTTGGGTTTATGCCAGGCAGGGGGACCACTGATGCCATATTCATTGTTCGACAGCTTCAGGAAAAATATATCGGAAAGAAAAGGGAATTGTATTTTGTTTTTGTTGATTTGGAAAAGGCCTTTGACAGAGTCCCTAGAGAGGTGGTGAAGTGGGCAATGAGAAAGCTAGGGTTGGATGAGTGGCTGGTTAGGGTGGTTATGGCCATGTGTGTGGGTGCTCGCACCCAGGTAAGGGTGAGTGGAGTTTTGAGTGATGAGTTTTCCGTGAATGATGGTGTGCATCAGGGGTCAGTTTTGAGTCCCTTGTTGTTTATCATGGTGCTTGAAGCCCTCTCACATGACTTCAGAGATGGAGTCCCATGGGAGATGTTGTATGCTGATGATTTGGTGTTGATTGCAGAGAATGAAAAGGAGGCAGAGGAAAGTTTTAAGAAGTGGAGAGATGGTATGGGGTACAAGGGCTTAAGGGTAAATGCAGATAAAACAAAAGTGATGGTATCTAGGGTTGGTGGCAGTACAATCAGAGGAGAGGGAGAGTGGCCATGTGCAGTTTGCCACAAAGGTGTGGGAAGTAATTCCATCTTGCGTAGTGTTTGTGATAAATGGGTGCACAAGAGATGTAGTGGTATTAGAGGTAGACTGCGAGATAATGCTGATTTCATATGTGCAGCGTGTCGGGGAGAGCAGGTGGAGATTGTTAGGCGTGTGAGGGTTGAACTTGCAGGTGAGTCTCTTGAGTGTGTGGAGGAGTTTTGTTATTTGGGAGACATGTTATGTGCCAGAGGTGGGGCTGGAGTTAGCTCGGTTGCTAGGGTGAGAAGTGGTTGGAAGAATTTCAGGGAGCTGTTGCCTCTCCTGACATTGAGAGGACTCTCCTTATGTGCTGAAGAGTCTTTGTATGCAGCATGTGTTATGAGTATGATGCTGTATGGTAGTGAATATTCGCAGGTTTAAACGTACAGAAATGACACTGATTAGGTGGATGTGCAGTGCGTCCCTGCGTGCAAGGCCTGGGGGGGCTGGGTTTACGATGGAAGAGTTGAGAGGTAGGATGGGACTGGAGTGTATTGGTGTTGTGATGAGGAGAGGTAGGCTGAGGTGGTTTGGACATGTGGAGAGGATGGGGGATGATAATTGGGTGCAGAGGGTGAGAAGTGTTAATATTGGGGGAGGGGTTGGGAGGGGTAGACCGAGAAAGACATGGGACGAGGTCATTAAGTGTGACTTAAGGGTTTAGGGACTGAACAGGGAGGCTGCCAGGGATCGAGCAGTGTGGAGAGCCGCCATTAGGTGACCAAGGCCGACGCATTGAAGCATGTTGGAGCCTTCTAAAATGAAACGAAGCGATTCACCCCTCATTGCCGTTCATTGGTCTCAGTAAGCAGCTTTTCTCTCTGTTCACCAGTACTGTACTTATATATGATGTTAATATCACACTTTCCCTTGCATCTACTTCACCACTCTCTCATCTGTCTTGCATGATTCTGCAGCATCATACTTTGCTTGAATCTACAGCATCATACCTTGCTGTCACCCTCCTAAAGACAATCAAACATTCACATTGCACACAACTTTTGAGCCTTGGTAGTTTCTCTCTCTCTCTCTCTCTCTCTCTCT
>JAGKTI010001621.1:0-23743 GCA_018397915.1 Birgus latro | reverse complement strand
TCTCTCTCTCTCTCTCTCTCTCTCTCTCTCTCTCTCTCAAATATTAAATTGCTGCTAAATCTTTCATATGGATTAACTCTATCCTGTTAATTATCAAAATCCATAGTCACTGTAAGCCTTACTTGACACATGTACTGTCCAGTGTGATTTTCCCTGAGGTTTGCTAATGTTAACACCTCTTGCAGGAAGGTAGCATTGCGATCATCAGTGTTTGTAATGGTAGGAAAACCAGGGCATAAGGGCAGGAACTCTTGAGAAGTCAAGGAGCACTGGCCTTCAGGACTGTTGCTTGTGTGGAAGAGCCATATTAGATTTTCAACATACATTGCCTCAGTTAATGGAAGTTCACAGACTAGAGTCAGATCAGAGCCTTGCGGGATTATCAGACTGTGGTTGGAGTAGAGTTTGAGTGCAGCCAAAGCTTCAAGGCAAGACTGGTGGCATGATGCCATTGTAGTGTTTGAGGTGGAGCCAGGGGACGTGACTGGCTGAGTTGTTACGGCTTGTGGTAAATTGGTGGAGTGTGTTGTTCTGAAGGTAGTGGTTATACTGGTTGTAGTGGTGGTTGTAGGTGTTGTGGTATTTGTTTGAGGGTTTGGAATGGGAGACTTTGTAGTCTCTTGTTGTTCACCATGTTCATTGTCTTCAACAAGGGTTTTATTTTCAGATTTTCCAAGTTCTTTTACCCCAGGAGGTTCATTTTTTGGTTTCACATAATCGCCTATGATGTTGGGTAGTTCATCTTTATCATTGTCTGCTGTTGATTTTTTATCTTCATCTTTCTTTTGAGGAGCTGAATTTGCATCATTGGCTGCAATATCATCTGTTCTATCATTCCATGGTGCATCAAAAGGATCGTCCTGTTTGAGAGCCTGTGCAACTGGGTATGAGATCACTGGGTGTGTTTGCTGATGATGGTCGTGGTTAAGGGGATGCAGCAGTATTGGTCGACTTGTTCCACCATTTGCCATGTTGACTATGACTCTTTCAGCTTGACATTGCTTATTGCACCACATCAGAAATATGAAAACTGGGAAAGGCCATTTTTTGTACATTTTCTCAGCTCTTGAGGCACAGTACTTTTTCATTTTTTTGTTTTTGATTTTCTTCTGTCAGTATGTCTTCACATGCATAAGTGGCACTTACTTGGTTATCACTTCTCTACACAGTTATTGCAATATTTTTGGTTGCCTTTTCTCTGTAGCTGATATTGAGATGATTAATATATCAGGTCACTGATCATTATTTTATCTGTTAACCACAGTTTATGTTAAAGTGGATGTGAAGTTTCAGACAGCTGTCTGATTTTCCATGAATCAGTTGTTTACCCTACTAGACAAGCCAGCGTCAACTGGCTAAGGAAGGAAGTGTGTGAGATTTAGCTGATAACCACTAATTGATAAGAGATAGTGCTATGATAAGCTACAGGACAAAGAAAGTGGATTGCTTCTTGCTTACAGCACTGGCCAGATTATTGCAGTTTTTTGGAAAATGGGTTTTTCAGGTAGATTAAAGGAAGAGAAGTGAATGACAACTGCATTCAGAAGAATAGTATGTATCAGTATTTTGTGAGAGGGGTGGAAATGAGTAATTTGAGAGGAGTTTGTGGAGTTATGTAAAGAGACAGCCACATAACTTGATGAAGCTAAGGAGCACTGTGGTGTTGATATAGATTTTCTGGAATGCACTAGTACTTTGAGATAGTTTGGCCATGTGGAGAGGATGGACAACGAGAGAATAATTCGGAGGCTTGTATTCTCATCAGTTAAGGAAGCTCTTTATCACCTCTTATTGATTTATTTTTGGACATGGGTAGTTAATATCCTTTTGTACATCTTATATGGAGAGTATGGTGATATTGGATGAATTTTTGTAATGCACCATAAGGACGGTAAGGTATAATAAACAAATTTAATCACTTAGGAAAAGATGTTAGGAAGCTACCTCATCCTGCAAGATTACAGACCAGAGAGTGTATGGGAGAGTTGGAGGGGGAAGGGGAGAAAGTGGGAGACAGGATGAGATGGAAGTATATGAGCAAGGGGGTGTGAGTTGTAGAGAGGGCAGCCTGATGGCAGAGTACTGAATGACATGAATTACTTGTAGCCACCCCTCTCAAGATTAGGGCATCTGGTTGTAGATGGACATACAAATTGGTGAATAGATTACATTGTTGAAACATGTACTGCACTAATGACGGGCTTTACTCATTTAAGCGTAACATCAGTTTGCTTTTTTAGTCAACTCTTTAATTCTTGTGTTATGGTGCCACTTTTTTATTGAACCTGTCAGTTAGCCCTGTCTTTGTTGTGTGCATCATTTCACTTATTTAATTTTTAAGATCATTCCACAGGCCTTCAGGTGGATTAAGATCAGAACTGTTACTGGCCAGTGTACAACCCTATTACCGAAGATGAGTCATGCTGGAATGGGTCTAATACATGATATACCATCCTGCATGAAGATAGTCTTTTTCTGGGAACTAATAACAGTTTTCTGGGATGAGCCATTTGTCAGTTATTTTCCTGTATTGGACTTTTTTCATGATACTGTGGTAACTTCCACAGTGTGCAGTCTTGACTCTTGTAGTGCGCTAAGTTCACGATATCTTCCATGGTGTACAGTCATCCTCTTCCGTCACTGGAAGTGACTGACCAAACCCTTACTTTCATTAGATAATTTATGGATTCCTTTAAACACTGGGGTAAACCTTTCTTGTCAGGACTTCCTACATGCTTGTGATGATTCTTCAGTATTTGGATCATGTTACCATCCAGAAAATATACCCAAGGGAAAAAAAATATAAATATTATTTGATGCAGAAGAGTAAATAAATTTTACTAAAAATCCATTTGGTGGTGGCAACCATCATCCACTCACCTGATGTAGTGTTGTCTACTTCTACTTATCATTACTTATCATTCTTTTTCTGTGTCTGCCTCCCTCTCTTCCTGTTTCTCTCATCCTGTCACATCTTATTACTCTTCATTCCTTAACAGGTGGATTTACATTGAGTGACAAGCTTAATGGTTTCCTGTAAGCCAGGAAACCACTTATAACACTGGGCGGTAACCATCTAACCAACCCTTACGTGTTCCCCACATGTCAACAAGTGGGTTGGCTGAGGGTTAGTTCCCCTCCCTGTAAACAACTAACTCAAAGACTAATGGCCACCTCTAACAGGATCATGCTGTTTGGCTGTAGATAGATAGGTAGACATATGGTAATTCCATTTACCTGTGTCAGAGGTGATAATCATCATTAGTCATATCAGCATTCTTTTAGTCTCATATTCATATAATTCGTATTGTTTACAAAAGCTCCAACATCCTTGCATGCTTTGGCCTTGGTTACATAATGGCAGCTCTCCACACTGCTCGATCTCTGGCAGTCTTCCTATTCAATCTGTTATCCTTGAGGTCATACTATGCCCTCGTCCTTGGTCTTTTTCGATCTACCTTTCACATCTCTACCACCAGTGTTCACGCTTCTCCCCATCATCACCCAGTTGTCATCCTCCATCCTCTCAACATGCCCAAACCATCTCACCCCTCCTCATCACAACACCAATGCACTCGAGTCCCATCCTTCCTCTCAACACTTTAGTTGCAGTCCTAATCCGTTATCTATAATCCATTTAGCCATCAATAATGATAATTCTATATGCATCAGACTCCTGGCCATCCTCATTTGGGACTTTGGTGAAAGCTTTGCCATTTCATCTGACATAAAGTTTCTGCGGTACAGTGGTAAAGTGTGCATTTTCGTACACTGAAGAACAAGGGTTCACGCCCTTCCAGGGTGATAAACTTTGGGAGCATTCTTCTGACCAAGTACTGCATTGGCGGACATAAGGGGTGCTGTGGTTGAACCAGTGTCGCATACTATAAAGTATCTTCCACCCAGTCGGCTTGCACGGGCCGATTACACTTGGTTCACAGACTACACACACATCCAAAGCCACTCCAACACAATAGTCACACTTACAAGCACTTCTCACCCTACTTACAATCTCTGCAGAGCACCACATGTTGGTGGAGTGAAGCCTGATAAACCAGAAAGAAAGAAAGAACCAGAAAGTTTGGCATAAATTTGTAATTTCCAAACTGCCCTTTTACGGGTTTTATCCTTCTACCTGTGCTTTCATCTCTAGCTTGCTTTCTGGTCGTTCTATAGTCGCTGTTGTAGATAGCCACCATTCTTCTCCTGAAGCTATCAATAGTGGTGTTCCTCAGGGTTCTCTCCTATCTATTCATCAATGACCTAAGATGTACAACTAACCTTATCCACTCATACGCTGATGTCTCCACCCTTCACCTTTCCATTCACTTGCCACAGCATTCATCTTAGCAGTCAGTTCAACAAACAAGGGATGAGGCTATGGCACACCTTATGTCTGACTTGACTTATATCTCTGATTGGGGTAAAAGTAGTCTTGTTGTTTTTAATGCTTCATAAACTCAGTTCTTACATATTTCACTCGCCAGACTCTTCCACAGGAGTATTCCTTAATTTTTAACAATATCCAACTCGGTCCTGCATCATCTGTAAACATACATGGGGTTTCATTCTTGCAAGATTTATCTTGGAAAGATCATACAGTAATCACTCGCTATTTCAGATGCTCCATATCCGACATGCTTCGTATCGAAACGTTAGGTCTTGGCTCTACGATATCCGTATCTGGATTTATTTGTCCGTATCCGAACATAAAATTTCCAACATCGCTGGTTGGACGACTTGCAAATACAAAAAATCGATTTGGTGGCCGTCCGGCCTCTCTGGTCAAGCATGGGTAATAGACCCAAACCTACAAGCTGAGCAAATATGGCCATCCAGCTCCTCACCAAACGGTCAAAGTCCTCCAGCTGCCTGAGTCAGTTGGATGCTACCTGCCATGTGCAAGCAATACAGACCCCAACCCACAAGCTGAGCAAAAATGGCTGTCTGCCTCTTCACCGAATAGTCAGAGTCCCCCCGCCACCCTGATCACTGGGAACGTACCTGCTGCGAGAGAGTAATACAGACCCTAACCCACCAGCAGAGCAGAAACACCCGTCCTCCTCCTCACCAAGCAATCAAAGTTCCCCGGCTGCTCTAGCTTTCTTCCTCCCCATCTCTCCTCTATTCACCTTCACACTCAGCGCTGCGAGGCCTGTCCCCCCCTCCCCTTCTTCCACTTAGTGTGCTGCTTGCTTGGCCTCCCACCACTTACCTCCCTACATCGCCATGAGCGATTTTTTTTTTTTTTTGGCGATTTAATCGAATACTACTGGTCGTATCAAATTCCGAAAACGCCATGAGAAGGTTCGTGAAATTCTGCATCTAGACAAATGCTTAGCTCTTGCATGGTGCAGGCAAAATTTTGCACTAGAATGTTGGAAGTTATTTGAAGCTATTTTTACTCCTGAATAAGTTTATACTCACTGCATTTCTGTACTTTACTCATCAGTTTCGTGTGTTTAATTAGCTTAAGTTATTGTATGAACACCAGCGTAGATGATGGTATACAATTTATACCAATATAATCAATTTTCTGGGTCAGATTTGGTCGTGGAAATGTTTTTCTTTGTGAGCTCTGATGGTGTCCTCGAAACTTATTGAAAACTTATGGCTCCAGAGAGAGTTAAAATTCTATTTGCAACCATCGTCTTCACTTATTTTGGGGGGGAGTTTTGTTGTTTATGCATTGTTTTCTTAGTGTCTAGCATTATATTGGATTTTCCCATGTGTGTTGTGATGTGGGTACTGTACATATGGGTAGGGTTTTTGTGGATTTTTATTGTTTATGGATTGTTTTCGTAGTGTCTAACATTATATTGGATATTCCCATGTGTGTTTTGATGTCTGCATAGCTGAAAGGTCGAAGATGACTACCACAATCAGGAGGGTACTCTACATATAGGCAAGGTATTTTTGGATTTTTATTGTTTATGCATTGTTTTCTTAGTGTCTAGCATTACATAGGATATTCCTATGTGTGTTTTGATGTCTAAATACAGCTGAAAGACTGGAGAACACTGCCACAACTAGATGGGGTACTGTACATATAGGTTGGGTATAGGTAGTAGGTTGGGCTTAGGTAGGGTATAGGAACAATAGAGGATATTGCTCGGTATCCAGATTTCGTCCTTATCCCGACATGCCTTTGGCTCTGTTACATCGGATAATCGAGGGATTACTGTATTACTCCTCTTGTAAAATCTACTTCCAAGAGATCTGCGCAGCATGTGAGGTGGTGCTTGGGGTGAAGAGAAGATGAAATTGGGTGCAAGGGACAGCATCGTGGTATGAAGAGATGAGACAGGCTGTGGCACAAAAGAAGAAAGCACATAGCGAGTGGATGAGAAACAGGGGTGTGGAAGAAGTTGAGAGATGGAAGAGAGAGTTATGTGTAGAGAGGAAGAGAAAGGTGAAAAGATTAGTATGAAGAGAGTGGATGAGGAATTTGGAAAGAATCCGCTGAGTCCCACCAACGTACGATGCACGTTGCTACTTTTTTCTGCGGACAGACCCACCGACGTGCATTGTACGTCACTCAGTTGCAAGGCCCATTGTGTGCACATTTTTCAACATTCGCGGGTGATTTTTGGTAGGCATATGTGGGAGACCTTCCTCTACCTACTGCCAAGCAGGGATACTGCCTGGCCCCACCTAACCCCCCTCCTCCCTCCCCTCCACACTGGGCAATTCACCTGTTAGCAGTAACCTGGCCAGTAAAGGTATGTTGCCCCCACGGTCTCTCCATTGACGAAATTCACGGTGAAAGTGATTCCTGAGGTGGAGGACAAAGAAACAAAGAAGCTAGAGGTAGAAACAAACAGAAGTGATGAGGTGGTAATGTAAAAGAAGGTGCCATATGCTGGGGTTTTGGGTGAGTGAACAATGCTTTTATCACCTATATTATTGTTTGAAAACCAATATAGACTTGTACTACACATAAATTCGTACCAAATAAATAAATAAATACGTAATTTAAAGTGGCTTGAATTAGTTAACCCTTCCATAGTTTGTTTTCTTTAGCCATGTACCCTGAAAATGAAGGAAAACGTAAGGCTAAATGACACCTGTATCAACATTTTTAACCTCTGGAGGGCGATTTCTTTATGTATTTTTGATGTTTCTCATCAAAAGCCAGGGTTTGAGAAAAGAAAAAAAAAAAGTTGAAAATCGGTCGGGATCTGGGGGTAAGCTGGGGAAAAAAACCAGTCGGGATTGGGCGGGTTAAACGTAAAATGGAGGGAATGTAAGAAAATGTTCTGGAAAGAGGTAAAAAGAGTTAGACAGCATGTCAGAGAAGTTAGTTAAGGAGTGAAAGATAAAAATGGTAGATTTCTAGTGGAGAAGGATGAAAAAGTGAGCAGATGGAGAGAACACTTTAAGGAATTGTTGAACATAGAGAGTGAAAGAATACGAGTATAAGTGGCTGGGGAATGGCTGGGAGAAGGAGAGATGTGGGAAGAGAGGAACAAATCAGTAGGATGGAAGTTGTGGAAGCAATTAAGAAAGTCAAAATGTGGAAAGCCCCAGGAAATGATGGAGCGTGTGATGAAATGCTGAAACGTGGAGGAGAGATAGTAGTAGAATGGTTGTGGAAGATGTGCAGATTGGCCTGGGAGGAAGGTAGAGTCCCAGAGGATTGAAAGTCAGGTATAATTATTCCACTGTACAAAGGAAAAGGGGAAAAAGAAGTGTGTGGTAATCATAGGGGCATTTGTTTTCTTAGTGTAATGGGAAAATTATATGGTAGGATACTTACTGACAGAGTTAGGGAAATAACAGAGGAAGTTGGAGAAGAACAAGGAGGTTGTTGGAAGGGAAGAGGTTGTGTAGATCAGATATTCATTCTTAGATGTTTAGTGGAAAAGTTTCTAGAGAAGGGAAAGAATTGTGTTCAGCCTTCATGGATTTGGAGAAAGCATATGACAGGGTGGATAGACAAGGATTTTGGAAAGTATTAAGAATATATGGAGTAGATGGGAAGTTGTTGAATGCCTTGAAGAGTATGTATGAGGGTGCTAAGGCTGCAGTGCGTGTGGATAGTGAACTGAGTGAATTTTTCTGTTTGATTGTTGGATTGAAACAGGAATGTGTCATGTCTCCATGATTGTTTAGTCCATATATGGATGGGGTTATAAAAGAGATACAATGTGGGGCAGTGGATGTTGGAGCGGCCCTAATGAGAGAGGGCAGTGTTTGGAAACTCCCTGTACTGTTGTTTGCAGGTGATACTGTGTCGTTAAGTGAAGATGAAGGGAAGCTGCAGGGCTTGGTGGATGAGTTTGGTAGAGTGTGTAAGAAACGGAATCCAAAGGTGAATGTAGGGAAGAAGGGAAGATAAAGTTATGGTCTTTGAGATAAAAGAAGTTAGTGAATGTACAGTGAGGTTGGATGAAGAAGAAATGGAAAATGTGAGTGCATTTAAGTACTTGGGTAGTGTGATGAGTAAGGATGGAAGTTTAGAGGGTGAAGTGCTTGAAAGGGTGCAACAAGGAAGAAAGGTTGCTGGTTCCATGAGAGCAGTGATAAGGAACAGGGAAGTGAGCATGAAAGTGAAAAAGTTACTGCATGACAGCATTGTGATATCAGCTGTAATGTATGAAAGTGAAGCTTGGACCTAGTTGGAGGGACAGAAGTCAGGAGTGAGAGCAGTGGAAATGAGTTATTTGAGAGGAGCAGGTGGAGTTACATGGAGAGACAGACTGACAAATGAGGAAGTGAAGGAGTGTTGTGGTGTGGATGTGGATGTGATAAGAAGCATTAGGAGAAACACACTGAAGTGGTTTGGCCAAGTGGAGAGGATGGAATGTGAGAAACCGATGAGGAGAGTGTATGTGAGTGAGGTGGAGGGGGGGGAGAAGGAGGGGGAGGCTAAGGATTAGGTGGAGGGATGGAGTGGAGAGGTATATGAGAGGGGGGCGTGAGCTGGGAACACGGTAGTGAAATGCCAGGGGACAGGCCGACATGGAGGCAATTTGTTTGCGGCCACCCCTTATGGGATTGAGGCATCTGGCAATAGATAGATAGATAGAAGAGATTAGTGTGCTAAATTGACTCTGTGCCCTCTTTACCCCTGCACAGTTGTTGACTTTATATTGGGCTTTATTAGCCCCAGTGTAGAGTACAACTCTCAAGTGTGGGGAGGCTCCCCACATACAGCTTTTCTCAACAAGGTGGAATCAGAGGCTTTTCATATCATTAACTCTCCTCTTACAGGCTCCCTTCAGTCCCTGTCTTTTTGCTGCATGGATGCATCTTTATCTTTTCTGTCACTACTTCTGTGGTTAATGCTCCTCTGTACTGTCTGCTTGCATCCCTCCACCACTACAGTGGGCATGTAGCACCCATCTGGCAACAAACTCTCATCCTTTTCCTGTCCAACTCTATAATGCAAGAATTAACCATTACTCCAAGTCATTCATGTATGCAACAGGTCGACTCTGGAACTGTCTTCTTCTATAGGTATATCCTACTGTCTATTTCCTCCAATTTTTTAAATGCAGTGTGTCTTGGCATCTCAGAATGAATAGATCTCTAATTTGGCTGTCTGTTATCTTGTTTTTGTTTTTTTCTTGGAGGAAATAATGTAATGGGTACTTGACCTTTGTTTTCTTCTTCCATGCATTAACAAAAGATAAAAAGAGAGAAAAGGAATAAAAAATCAGCATGCCTACTGGGACTGTGTCGCATTCAAGGACACTGCGCATCCATCATATTAGTTCTTTACAGTTGAGCTTACAAATATCCTCTTCCTTTGCTGCCCAGGTCTCATTACCATACCGCTTTACACTCCTAATGTTCTGCATACAAAGATCCTGTAGCATGGAGGGGAGATCCCTCTCATTGACAGGAGAGGCAACAGCTCCCTGAGTTTCCTCCAACCACTCCTTACCCTAGACACTAAGCTCCATCCTCACCTGCAGCACATAACATGTCCCCCAAATAACTCTTACACACACACAAGGGACCCACCAGCAAGCCCAATCCTTTCATGTCTGGCAACTCTATAACCTGACAACTCTATAAAGAATCTTTCCGACGCACCACACACACGAAATCAGCAATATCCTGCACATTTTTTGTATCCACTTATCACAAATACTGTAGAAGATGAAGTTTCTTCCCATACCCTTGTGGCAGACCACACATTGCCACTCATCCTCTGCTTTGACAGCACTGCCACCAACCATATGTATCATATTTGTTTTATCTGCATTTACTCTCAAACCCTTATGCCCCATTCCACCTCTCCAGTTCCTAAACTTTACTCTGCATCTCCTATATTCTCTGCAATCTCCACCAAGGCATCAACATACATTTCCCTCAGAAGTCCATTTCTGAAGTCACATGAGAGAGCTTGAAGTACAGTACACCGTACAGCGTTGTAATTGGTACCAGACCCTTAACGCTGAAGCCAATACAGTAGTTCGTTAACCCCTAAAAGGCGGTCGATGTTCTGGAATGCAGTCCTTTTCCTCGGGCCTGTTATATGCCAGGAGTGTGATGGGGGTCTCTGTATCGATTGCTTCACTGAATACCACACACTGTAACATATTCATGTGAACAGTTGTAGTGATACAAACAGTTGTGCATAATATTTATGTACGTAAAATTATAACTGTAGAGATGGAAGATCAGAAAAATTTTACATATATGTAGTGGGTAGTGTTCAAAGTGCATCTTGAAGACACAGAACAGTGTACTTAATGTAAAAATAATACATTTTAGTTTGCTGTTACAAATAAGAACAGAAACAAGACTCTGCCCACAAGGAGTAGATTGTAGCACCAGTTGAGCAGAGTAGTACTCCCAAGGTGGATGGAAAGCTGATGACAGGGAGAGTTGGAATTACCGTTTCATCAGCCCTCGGGACTAGTTCCTGACCACCCACTTTTGCTGAACTTTATCATTGTTTCAGTAACAGAGAGAGTAGGCCAGCATGCTCTCCAGTACAAGCATCTCTAACTATCAGCACCAAACTACAAGCACATTACACAATGCACTTCCTTTTTAAAATTAAAAAAGAAAAATGGCGTTTAATAATCATGCCTCGGATTCCCCAGAGGGGGGGGACCATAAATGCCCCCACCATTCACTCCTCTCCTGGTGACGACTCAACGAGGTGCCTGGAACCACTGTCTGACTTACACCTTCTTCATTTCTGCAACATTCGCAGCCTTTCCTCTAACTTTTCCCCTGTTGAGCACCACCTCTCCTCCTCTAAACCTCACCTTCTCTTCTTAACCCATCCTGTCTGGGTGACATGTATACTTGTCCTCCCGGGGCCGTCGAGGGGTCATGTATATATGATCTAGTAATCCACCCCATTGTCTGAATTCCCAGCTGGTTATTTCCACCACATGCACCCACTGACAACCCTTCTGCACACATCCCAGCCACGCTGCAGTTGCCTGCTTACCTCCGTGATGGATAGACCTATGCAAATACATATTCCTGTGTCCGGACCCTCTGGTGACCGCCTGCGACTGCTGACTTCAACACCAATGAAGAGGAAAGGCCTAAGTGATAGTGCGATAGGGAGAAGTTAGATCTGCCTTTATCGTCAATAGTGAGTGGGGAAAGTGCCTCCTCCTCTGAGGATAGTGATATCGCCATGCTGAGTATGGAGTGGGGAAAGTGCCTCCTCCTCTGAGGATAGTGATATCGCCATGCTGAGTATGGAGAAGTATGCATCAGAGGAGGCGAGCGACTGTGAATTCTCCACTTTGGGCGATATTTCCCTCTGCACGATCATCAGCCTTTTCTGATGATGAAGGGTCAGATGTTAATGATCCTGCAGATTCTGATATATGCTCAGTGGAGAAGGTGGAAGAGGAGGTAGGGAGTGAAGAAAGGGAGGAGGTGAAGGGTGGTGGGAGGAGGAAATGCCGAAGGCTGTGGTGTGCACCAGGTAAGCTGACGGTGGAAATTTCCAGCCAGCCAACATTATCACCCCTTTCACCCACGTCCTGCATCAGTTCCTACATCACCGTGAGCCTCACCACACCGGCCTGCATCACTACATGCCTCACCATGATGGCCTGCCTCGCTGCATGCCTCAACTCACCGGCCTGCCTCATCACGTGCCTGACCACACTGGCCTTCTTTACTACATGCCTCGCCACACCGGCCTGCCTCACTATGTGCCTTACCACGCTGTCCTGCCTCATTACATGCTTCACCACGGTGGCCTGCCTCACTACATGCCTCACCACGCTGTCCTCCCTCATTACGTGCCTCACCACGTGGCCAGCCTCATGATGTGCCTCACTACGTGGCCCGCCACACCGGCCTGCCTCACCATGTGGCTCGCCATGCCGGCCTGCCTCACCACACTTGCCATGCCGGCCTGCCTCACCACACTTGCCATGCCGGCCTGCCTCACCACGTGGCTTGCCATGCTGGCCTGCCTCACCACGTGGCTCACCATGCCGGCCTGCCTCACCATGTGGCTCGCCATGCCGGCCTGCCTCCCCACGTGGCTCACCATGCCGGCCTGCCTCCCCACGTGGCTCACCATGCCGGCCTGCCTCACCACGTGGCTCGCCATGCCCGCCTGCCTCACCACGTGCCTTATCACCACAACCCAGCACATCTGATTATGTTGTTGCAGGTGCTCGCCAAGATGCCTTTCACCAATGCCATCACCACCACGATCACCGTCACCAGCATCATTACCTACTTCATCTAGTGGTGAGTCGGAGGAGTCGCCACCATGCTAGGGGCCGTGGCAGGGCACGGGGCAGGCCACGTGCACACCAGAGTAGGCAGGAACCAAGGACTAGTAAGTTGGAAACTTTTGCCTGGGAGGAAGCTACAGGGTTTCAGTCCGAGGTACCTGTGTACGATGACACAAATGCAGGTGTTCAGCCAGAATTTCCCTGTAACAGAGCTTCTTCTGCAGTGGACTTCTTCCTTGCTTTTTTCACTGCAACAGTGATTGAGTTCATTGTGAAAGAAATGAATAGTTTCAGGGAATTCTGCTGCAATTGGGCTGAGACCTCGCACCTGAGAGAGAGTGTGAAGATAAAAGATTGGACTGTGACAAATGTTAGCGAAATGTATGTTTGGCTAGCACTGACAGTGTTGATACCTCATGTTCGGAAACACAACATACATGACTATTGGCTCGTAGACGATATTGCTCCAACCTCCATATTCGGTAAGTATATGCCACGGGACCGCTACCTTGACATCCTGTGTTACTAGCATTTCTCTGCCAATATGGGCCCACATCCGAATGATAGGTTGTGGAAGATTCGCTCGATTCTGGAGATGATGGAAGAAAAATTTTGATCTTTTTTCAGGCCATTCCA
This sequence comes from Birgus latro, assembly GCA_018397915.1. NCBI lineage: Eukaryota > Metazoa > Arthropoda > Malacostraca > Decapoda > Coenobitidae > Birgus > Birgus latro. The sequence goes on along the minus strand of JAGKTI010001621.1, from coordinate 10,427 downwards.
GATGGTTGTTAATGACGAGTCACTTGTTTTGTTCAGGGGATGTCTTGCCTTCATTCAATATATTCCCTCAAAGAGACATCGTTTTGGAATCAAGTTCTTCGTATTGTGTGATTGCAAGACTGGGTACGTGTTGGAGTTTATTGTGTACACAGCGAGTAATGTGGTGTTGTCAAAGGACAATCCCCATGGCTTCTCTGGCTTAGTTGTTATAAGGCTGATGGGCAGGTACTTCAGTGGCAACCATATCTTGTATACCAATAATTATTACATAGCACCAAGTTTTGCAAAGTACCTGCAAGAACACAAAATTGGATTGTGTGGCACTGTCCATGCAAAGAGGAAGCATTGGCCATCCTTTCCTAAAGGCACCGTGAAGGGGGAGTGCAGGACCTTGAAATCAGGTACACTCCTAGCAATTCACTGGCATGAGAAGAGAAAGGTGAATGTCCTCTCCACGGATCATGAAGGTTAGGTTGATTGGCACAAGCCAGGTCGATAGGAGAACGAGGCAGCCAGACTTCAAGCCTGATGCTGTTACTGACTACAGCATGAACATGCAACTCGTCGATAAATCAGACATGCTGATCAGCACCATTGACTGTCTGTGGAGGTGTTGTAAGTGGTACAAGAAGACATTCCTACATGTACTGTTATCTATATACTGAATGCCTTCATACTGTACAATGAAGTTACCCTGACTAGCACATCCCTCAGACAATTTGAGAACAATGTAATTTATGGTCTTCTGGAGAGGTGTGGACAGGTAAAGCCTTCCATACAGCGGAGGCACAGTGTGCAGCAACTGCCTGACCACCTGCAGTGCAGGAACTATCTCAGCAGACATTTTGTGGAAATACTATTCCCGCATCTGCAGGCAAGGAAGTCTTCCAGTAGTGCTATGTTTGCGCGAATTCATCTTGCCGACCGCAGCAACACCATATGACGAAGTGGTGGTGTGCTGAATGTGAGGTGGCACTGTGCATTAACTGTTTCTTAGATTTCCACTCAAAGACCAAGTGGTAGGAGTCTAGGTATTATGCATAAGTTAATTTTGTACAGTCGGCCTATGAAGTGACGGCGGAGTATCCAGAAGTTATCAGTCAGCGTGGATGCACATACTCCTCCTCATATCTTTACATGGTGAAAACCTATTACGTAAAATTGTTACAGAAAACAGTAAGTAAATGTCAAAATACCAGTGTATTTAAAAATTGTAGGAAGCAATGCGTTTGTTACGATAATAGGAAATCCTAAACAGAACTAATTGAAATGTCAGAACTATCGCTCAGGGACAGTCAGGAATAATTTGTAGAGTTCATCTCAAGTATGTTAACACGCAATAATTTTTAGTAGCATAAGACAGAAAAGAAGAGAGAAGTAAAATCAACCATTATTATTTATAATTTTGCTTACAATACTTCAGAATAATTTAAAGTAGAGTACTGTATTTCCATTTCTGTTTTCTCCATGGTTGATGACAGAAAGCGGCAAATCGGCATAAGTAAGTAGGACTATTTTAAATGGTTCGATCAACTAGCATGAAAGACTTTTACTCAGTGACATGTAGTTGTTATTCTGCGTTTGGCCATTTTCCATTAAGATAAATCTCAGGAAGTATTGATATACGCCAGTGAATGAAATATAAAGGAAGAACCTTGGAAATTTGCCAAGAGTCAGAGCTCCTTAGAGACCAACTTGTGTCATAACCTAGTATCCTCAGTTTATAAACAAGAGTATTAAAATGTAGAGGTTTATAAACGAAATAATTGAGTTCAAAACTTCGAAATCAGTATTTTCAGTTAACCAGTTTGTAGTGGTTTATTTAAAATGAAAGAATGTTGCAGATTAAAAGATAGAGCAGTAAGTATGTGCTTTTGCAGTGCAAGAGTTTATACTTGTAAACTCATGTTTTTGTTCTCTTTATTGCTTAAAGTAAAAGATATGGGTAAAATCTGTCATACCTCCTTACAACTGTAAATTTGCATCACTGGGAATAAAGTAGCTAATTATAATTATTATAAGCGAGGAGAAGACAAGGAGTAAAGGCAGAATGGTCTTGCTGCTACCGCAGGTGGGGAATTAGCCTACTCATATTATTAAGAACAATTTTATTGTTGTGGCATCCTTATTGTTGCTGTATCATCACCATAGCATTTGAAAATAAAGTAGTGTATTGCAGTCACAAGACTGGTTTTCAAAACTAGAGCATTTGTATTTGAAATCGTGGGAAGCAAATACGTCAGGAACACGGAGTTATACTACGTGCCATGCACAGAGTAATACATTACACATTCATTCAATTTGGGAAATGTATCTAAGTGTTAACTTCTAATATATCACTGCCTCGTGTTATTCATTTTACATAATTTTTAGTTTGATGTATCTATCTATTGCCAGATGCCATAATCCCCTAGGGGGTGGCCATTTGACTTTGAGTTATTTGTTGTACAGGGAGGGGCGCTAACCCTCCACCAACCCACTTGTTGACACATAGGGAGCACGTATGGATTGGTTATATGAGTAGCTCCATGGGAGAAAAGCCCAAGTGCCCTTTTTTTAAAAAGCCACAAATCCCCCCTAAAGTTTACTGTTAAGAAATGTCAAATATCTCAAGAACTAACCATACAATTTTAAGGTTTCACATATCAAAATAATCCTTGAAGCATGAACAATTTTTATCATAATACTCATTTAGTAATTATTATTATTAATAATACCACCCATGTGCATGTGGAGTTCAGGTAAATGTCATTCTGTCATGCAAACAATGATTATTGACATGATTATAGCACTAATATTAGGGGTGCTTATCACACTGGAGTGACTTGACTGTTGAATGTTGATGCATCCCCCCTCCCCCCCCGTGCCCCAGGATTAGTTGCAGTAATCGAGCAACTTGTCAACCTCGTCAGGCAGGTCAACATCATGCTCGACTCTGCCATGAAATCTTCCTTGCAGACCCTGGTCTTCACATTATTATAAATCACATTGTAATGACGTGTATTGGTTTGCTTATTATGCTCATTTTTGGTGCACTTGCTTTTCACTGGTGCCAGGCTCACCAGTATCTGAATGTAAGCTTTCTGGGTGTCGTATGACCCCAGAGCCCAAAATTCACTAAATATTTTGTTCACATCATCATTCGTAACTTTGCCAAAGCACCCATCACGGCAAGGATTACCAGTAGCACTTGCAGGAACTTGTTTCTTCGTTTTTTAACTTACGTATGCTTAGCCTAAGTTACGCTTCACTTTCGCCACCACATTTCCCCACTCCTCCACCTTTCGAGGTCTTTTTCTCCCCCGTCCTTGCTCCACTTCACTCTCACTATCACTCGCCTCACGAGGAACAACGATAGCTTGTGGGCTATCAGCATCACTGGTTGATTCGCATGCGGCCATCGTGATAAAATCCTGAAAAGCACAGATAATCCAAGGGCCGGTGTTAATGGCAACAATGGGAGAGGGAGACTGTGAGTATAGCATCCCTGAGACAGTTGCAGCAAGCTGATTGGCTGCGCACGGCCAGCTTCATGATATCAGGCTCCACGGCATTGGTCGGCTGTCTGTGACTTCACAATCACATGATTCCTCCCAACGCTCTGGTGGGCTGGCTGCCACCATGTCACCACTCTGGTCACTGGGGCTTCTCTCCCTCGGCGGTGTTGTACGTTGTCTGACAATGTGTCATAGGGCCAGCTACGCATTGTCATTGTATAGCATTTTCAACCCTATCAGTACAGAGGGAGAACAATCCAACTCACACCAAGTTGTGAGAGAAGCCTTGCTCTGCTGTGTGAGCGCGAAGTCAGGGTTTAACAGTGGTAGCGCTTGGGCTTTTCTCTCGCGGAGCTACTCATCACCCAGCGTTGTAAATGGTTTCTTGGCTTACAGGAAACCATTTGGCTCGTCACTTAATGCAAAGCCACCTATAAAGAAAAGAAAAGCAATAAGAAGTGACAGAAAAGATGGGAGAAATAGGAAGAGAGGATATAGTATATTTTTTACTGTATTTGATATGACTTGCTGAAGGCACAGAATTTTTGTATTATATTCACTAAGTTTTCATTGAATGTATGCAGTGCAGAGTGATTGAACCAATCTGAAACTCTGCCATCACTTCTAGGGGTGACTGTACATACCGGTATGTTGTTTTTTGTGTAAATAGAAAAAATGATTTTACTTCTCTGCATATATTTATGTGAATAATGGAAACAGAAAGTTTGTTTCATGTTAAAGTCACTGCCTTATTTTATTTTGAAGATATTTGTTTCTACATATTTCTTGTCATGAAACAGTATAATTCAAAGGAAAGAGAAAGTCATAGTGGTAAGCATTTCCGGTCATGGCCAGTACGTACATAACTACCGGTATTTTGTTCACAATGTATATTTTTTTAAAGGTTTTTTTAGCAGTACTTGTAGTGGTAGTAGTAGTAGTATGTGTTGTTGGTGTGATAGTAATAGTAGTAGTTGTGGTAGTTGTTATAATAGTAGTAGCTGTGGTAGTGGTAGTTGCAGTATTAGTAGTAGTGGCAGTTGTAATATTAGTAGTTGTGGTAGTGGTAGCTGTTGTATTAGTAGTAGTGGTAGTTGTGGTAGTTATAATAGTAGTTGTGGTAGTGGTAGTTGTTGTATTAGTAGTAGATGTAGTAGTGGTAGTTGTAATAGTAGTAGTTGTGGTAGTGGTAGTTGTAGTATTAGTAGTAGTTGTAGTAGTGGTAGTTGTAGTATTAGTAGTAGTTGTTGTAGTGATAGTTGTACTTGTACTTCTAGTAATAATAGTATTATTTCTAGTACAGTTGGTACGCATAGTACGTGACCTCACAGTACGTGAATCGCATTGTAGGTAAGGACCTAATTTTTATCAGATTTTAGTGTATTTTTTAATACTGACACGAATTGAACTCGTCATAGGCAAGATGGCAGCGAAGAGTGGCCCAAATCTGGGGTTACCCCGAGCACGCGACATTGCCATCCCAAGAAGCGCAAACGGTTGCCTACACTCCGCTTACCTTGTGACGTCGAGATGCTCACTCGTGATGTGATGCACCACTTGGAAGGTGGAGAAAGAGGCCCAGCAGAGGAAACACGTGCGCACAGTGGTTACCCTCACTGTTCCGGCTACGTTCTCATCTACTCTGAGGCTATTGTTTTGTGTGCTACAACCGTTCCCGTAGTCGCCATGCTACGCCAGGATGTGTGCTGCGTCATCCAGAAAGAAGTGTTGTTTTAGTTAAGCCATATCCTTGTTGATTTAGTAAAGCCATAATCTTGTTGGTTTACTGTCAGGGGGAAAATGAGTATATACTTGTATATATTGTGTGGGTAAAAGTGAAAGTTGGACTACAAATGTGGGCAATTGTGTGCGTGTATGCGCCAACGCAAGATCGTGTAAGTAGAGTGAGAGAAGAGTTTTGGACAAATGTGGAAGCCTGCTTGGAAAAGTTTGAAAGGAATGAGAGAGTGTTTCTGATTGGAGATATGAATAGAAAAGTAGGGAATGAGAAGGTGGATGGAGTGGTTGGTGAGTGGGGTGTGCCTGCAGAGATGGATGAGAATGGCAGTGCTTTAGTGGACATTTGTGCTGGGAGGGGGTTGGTGGTAGTTAATACCCTCTCCAGGCACAAAATGATCCATAGGTATACATGGCGAGTGGTGAGAAGAGAGGACGGGGGAATGAATGAACGGAAGGCAATGATTGACTATGTATGTGTGGATGAAAGGATGAGAAGATGTATAATGGATGCAAGAGTATATAGAGGTTGGGGGAGTGGACTTTCTGACCACCACTTGGTGGTGGCCAGAATCAGAATCCAGACAAGAAGGAGGAAGAGAGGAAGGGAAGGATAGGAGGAAGTATTTGTTACAAGGAGGGTAGAAAAGTTACAAGAGGATGGAGTAAAGGCTGAATATAAAAGGGAAGTGGAGGAGCGATTGGGTAAATATAGATTGGAGCAGATGGGGGACGTGGAGGGTGTGTGCAAGGTATTCACAGAAGAAATCTGTGCAGCATGTGAGGTGGTGTGTGGGGTGAAGAGAAGACGAAAGAGGGTTCAGGGAACAGCATGGTGGACTGAAGAGGTGAGAGAGGCTGTGGCACAAAAGAAGAAAGCATATAATGAATGGATGAGGAACAGGGGCGACGAAGAAGCTGAGACGGACGAGAGAGTTATATGTTGTGAGGAGGAGAGAGGTGAAAAGATTAGTAAGAGAGAGTAAGAAGAGAGTGGATGAGGAATTTGGAAGGAATTTGAGTGCAAAGTGGAGGGAATGTAAGAAAATGTTTTGGAAGAAGGTAAAGAGAGCTAGACAGGGTCCCAACGAAGTCAGTGGGGGTGTGAAAGATAAAAATGGTAGATTACTAGTGGAGAAGGGAGAAAAAGTAAACAGATGGAGAGAACACTTTAATGAACTGTTGAACATAGAGAATGAAAGTAATGCAAGTGTAAGTGGCTGGGGAATGGCAGGGAGAAGGAGGGTTGTGAGAAGAGAGGAAGAAATCACCAGGATGGAAGTGGTGGAAGCAATGAAGAAAGTTAAAATGGGGAAAGCCCCAGGAATTGATGGAGTGTGTGGTGAAATGCTGAAGCATGGGGGAGCGATAGTAATAGAATGGATATGGAAGGTGTGCAGATGGGCTTGGGAGGAGGGTAGAGTCCCGGAGGATTGGAAGTCAGGTATAATTAATCCTCTGTACAAAGGAAAAGGGGAAAAAGCAGTGTGTGGTAATCATTGGGGCATTTGCCTTCTCAGTTTAATAGGAAAAGTATATGGTAGGATACTTATTGACAGAGTTAGGGAAATTACTGAGGAATTAGTTGGAGAAGAACAAGGAGGTTTTAGGAAGGGAAGAGGTTATGTAGACCAGATATTCATTCTTAGATTCTTAGTGGAAATGTTTCTGGAGAAGGGCAAGAAGTTGTATGCAGCCTTCATGGATCTGGAGAAAGCATATGACAGGGTGGATAGACAAGGTTTGTGGGAGGTATTAAGAATATATGGAGTGGATGGGAAGTTTTTGAAGGCAGTGAAGAGTATGTATGAGGGTGCTAAGGCTGCAGTGCGTGTGGATGGCAAACTGAGTGAATCTTTCCATTTGAAGGTTGGATTGAAACAAGGATGTGTCATGTCTCCATGGTTGTTCAATCTGTATATGGATGGGGTTATAAAAGAGATACAAGGTCGGACAGTGGATGTTGGAGCGGCCCTAGTGAGAGAGGGCAGTGTTTGGAAACTCCCTGTACTGTTGTTTGCAGATGATACTGTGTTGTTGAGTGAAGACAAAGGGGAGCTGCAAGGCTTGGTAAATGAGTTTGGGAGAGTGTGTAAGAAACGGAATCTAGAGGTGAATGTGGGAAAGAGTATAGTGATGATCTTCGAGAGAAGTGAAGCCAGTGAATGTACAGTGAGATTGGATGGGAAGGATATGGAGAATGTGAGTGAATTTAAGTACTTGGGCATTGTGATGAGTAAGGATGGATGTCTGGAGGGTGAAGTGCTCGAAAGGGTGCAGCAGGGAAGGAAGGTTGCTGGTTTGTTGAAAGCAGTGATAAGAAACAGGGAGGTGAGCATGGAAATGAAAAAGTTGTTACATGACAGTATTGTGATACCAACTCTGACATATGGAAGTGAAGCTTGGACCCTGTTGGAAGGACAGAAGTCAAGAGTGAGAGCAGTGGAAATGAGTTATTTGAGAGGAGCATGTGGAGTCACATGGAGAGACAGACTAACAAATGAGGAAGTGAAGGAGCGTTGTGGTGTGGTTGAGGACGTGATGGGAAGCGTTAGGAGAAACTTGTTAAGGTGGTTTGGGCATGTGGAGAGGATGGAGAGTGAAAGACTGACGAGGAGAGAGTATGTGAGTGAGGTGGAGGGGGCGAGAGGGAGGGGGAGGCCGAGGATGAGATGGAGGGATGGAGTGGAGAGGTATATGAGAGAGGGGAGTGTGAGTTGGGAGCGTGGTAGTGAAATGGCAGGGGACAGAGTGACATGGAGGCGATTTGTTTGTGGCCACCCCGTTCGGGATCAAGGCGTCTGGCAATAGATAGATAGATAGACTTGTATATATAAATGAATGTGAAGCAGATGTCGCGAGGGAAATGAGAATATGTCTATGGACAATGGTAATAACTATTTAGTCGATTGTCACAAAAGAATCGACTCGTGAAATCAAGTGGCAATTTCACTTTTATGCTGGCTTACTTCGCCAATATAGAGACAAGAATTTTATAAACTTTCTCAACAGTACACAGCAGAGACTAAACACTCAAGAAGGCTGTATTACTGTACTGTTGGCCTCGAGAAGGTTTGCTCACCCCTTATCATTCAGTAATTAATAATAATAATAAACAGATTCTTGCTGGTGCACTCCTAGCTGGCACAACGGATTTGAGAATTAATACCAAAGAACTGGCCTAAATACCAGTCGTGATTAATATAAGGAGTTGTGCTAACTTGGAGCAGAGAGTATGCTAAATGTGTAGAAATTAAAATAGAGCTCAAGAAAACGAACTGTAAATTTTTAATTACATGAAAATAAATTTACATTACATGAATCTGTTTAGAAATCAGAGCAAAGGAAATGCACTCACTCACGCACTCAAGCCTATAGCTAAATAAAGCACTGAGCTGAATAGCTAAATAACCTGAAGCCTAGGAAACAACGTAAAGAAATACTGGTCAGAGGAGATGGGATCACTGCGCAAATAGACTGGGCGTCCATCACTGGTTGAACACTGCTATCGGCACTGGCGCTGCTACAGTCGATCACCAGGTTGGTGGGAGATTCAGGAATACGCCGATACTGCAAGATACTGGAGGTCACTATGAAGAACTCTATCTGCGTTAGGTATTGCACTCCGCACTCCGTGACTGCCAAACTCCGACTAGGGCTTGATGCTGCCCAACACAAGGGTGTGAGAAAAGAGCGTGGCTAACTCAGTGGCCAGCAAGGCAAGGGTGAGGGAATGATAATTCACAAAATATTGCTCAGTGGAATGCACTGTCTGTACGACAGTCAGGCACAAGACAGTGACGAAAGTTTTGAAAACTCGATGCAAATATAAGTGCAGAAGCGGACAGTTAAGAGAATGAGTGAAATTCTATGGATTTCAGAATTGTTCATTTGTTCCCACAATGTCACGAATTTCGATACTAATTTCACGTGAGTGAAATTCTATGGATTTCAGAATTGTTCATTTGTTCCCACAATGTCACGAATTTTGATACTAATTTCACGATCTAGGAAATTCGTGACAATTACTTTATCTTAGGTAATATGTCTTAGATAGTTTCCCTGTACAGTACAATACTTAGGTCTGAAAGGAGTCTCAAGGGTTACTGATGAAGGGAGGTGCTGCCTATATGTGATTTTTCCCATAAGTTTTATGTAGTCACAGTAAGCGACCTCCTTTACTGACCATAAACTTGCTTATTGTACGTGTAATATCCGAAAACTCAGCCACAGTGTATTGATGAAGAATTTTGTCAAGTGTAATAAACAGAACTTTAGTTACCACAGTCACTAGTGTAATGATGGAGACTAGATCCCACCAGTGTAAAGATGGGAACCTTAGAGAATATACTGTCACCAGTCTGATGATCAGACAGTAGAGATTATGGGAAAAGGGGTAGCGTGGACTTACTTGAAAAAATGGGGTAGCATGATACTATTTACAGGGCATGAGCAAGTAGATATTAGTACACTTTGCAGGCCACTCAGTCTCGTCAAAACCACTCCTTAGAGGATAGCAAAATTCAAACTCGTAGAGACTTATTCTAAGATTTGTTAAGTATTAAGAACTGAAAAACTGATTACTCTTCGAACTCTGAATGAACAAGAACTGAAAGACAAATTATTCTTTGAACTGTTGTTGACACATAACAGAGTAAAATCAGGATCTATACTCCAAGATTATGAGTCTTCACAAACTAAATCAATATGCAAATGATACAGATACACGTGAATATGAAACTTCACAAACTGGATTAACACTCAAAATGATACTGATACACGTGGATATAGTAATCCCGTGGTCTCTGATGGACTCTTTGGGAAGAAACCTAAAGCATTACCACCAAAGAATATTCTCTGAAGCCTAAATATACAAATTAACTCAGAGATTATATAAACTGTAAATTAGACACAATATTCAATGGTCTCAGTATTCAGATGAACCAAAGATTATTCTCTTAAGACTGAATCGCCTCATTAACTCAAAAATTAGATACGAACTAGACACCGTATTTAAATGAGAAACCTAGAAAAATTACCACCAACGAATATTTTCTTAGGGCTAAATATGCACCACACTCAGAAATCATATGCAAACTAAACACAGTATACCAAAAATAATTTCATCCGTGCTAAATGTTCCCAACTCTCCAACTCGAATTCTTCTCGCTCCTTTTGGCACCTTGCCAAAAA
>JAGKTI010001620.1:67462-81034 GCA_018397915.1 Birgus latro | reverse complement strand
AGTGTGATGAGTAAGGATGGAAGTCTGGAGGGTGAAGTGCTCGAAAGGGTGCAGCAGGGAAGGAAGGTTGCTGGTTCGTTGAAAGTAGTGATAAGAAACAGGGAGGTGAGCATGGAAGTGAAAAAGTTGTTACATGACAGTATTGTGATACCAACTCTGACATATGGAAGTGAAACTTGGACCCTGTTGGAAGGACAGAAGTCAAGAGTGAGAGCAGTAGAAATGAGTTATTTGAGAGGAGCGTGTGGAGTCACATGGAGAGACAGACTAACAAATGAGGAAGTGAAGGGGCGTTGTGGTGTGGTTGAGGACGTGATGGGAAGCGTTAGGAGAAACACGTTAAGGTGGTTTGGGCATGTGGAGAGGATGGAGAGTGAAAGACTGACGAGGAGAGTGTATGTGAGTGAGGTGGAGGGGTCAAGAGGGAGGGGGAGGCCGAGGATGAGATGGAGGGATGGAGTGGAGAGGTATATGAGAGAGGGGGGTGTAAGTTGGAAGCATGGTAGTGAAATGGCAGGGGACAGAGTGACATGGAGGCAATTTGTTTGTGGCCACCCCGTGCGGGATTGAGGCGTCTGGCAATAGATAGATAGATAGAAGTACGGTAGAATATGAGTGCAATTAGAGGAAGCTATAAGTTAAGGTTTTACCAAATACAGTACATGTAGAAGAAAGTCTGGATATCAATGAAGAGAAGGATACTAATGCAGTGTGGATACACTTACCCTGGTACCACAGTGGTGGTTCCACTGGTTCCAGATGACTGCTGTGCCAAGCTTGTGGTGACAGTCTGACCTAAAGGTAACACTGCCAACACTTTCTTGCCATTGCGCTGCATATAGTAGTATTGTTGCTTCAGCGTACTGTTAATGGACACAGGACTGGAAGAGGAAATTAACACATATCGGAATACAGCATATTGTTCATTCAGTAAGTTACCTTTTGTATTTATACATTTTTGTTACTAAAAAACACTAAATTACAAAAAACTCACCTATTTGTTTCATTACCTTTTACAAAGTTGGGTTGCCACTGTAAGCTAATTTTCTTTCCCATCTGTATGACTCCTAATGAGTGCCTGCATAATTTGGGTAATTCTTGGTGTTATCAGTGATTCTATTCAACTTATGAGAGGTATCTGTAATGAAGGGGTTTATTAACCCTTACCGAACTGCACGCCTCATATGAGACACAATGACAGTCTGCACAGGCCACACGGCAAGCCTCATATGTGTACATTTTACGCTGTTTATAAAACATTGACTCAGAGGAGGTAAACTACCTTACAAAGAATCAGCACAGCAGAAGTTAATGCCATATCTAAGGCCTCTCATACTGATGGGGTTTATTAAGGGCATATCTAAGGCCTCCCATACTGATGGCAATTATTAAGGCTATATCTAAGGCCTCATACTGATAGGGTTTATTAATGCAATATCTAAGGCTTCTCATACTGACAAGGTTTGTTAAGGCCATTTATAAGGCCTCTCATACTGGGGGGGGTTTATTAACCTGCCCTGTCCCGTCGACATACGATGCACGTCGCAACTTTTTTTCACGCTGAGACCTGACGACGTGCATCATACATTATGCAATTGAAAGGCCCGTCATTTGTACATTTTTCAAGTTTCGCAGGAGATTTTTGGTAGGCATATGTGGGAGACCTTCCTCTACCCCCAGCCAGGCAGAGACACTGCCTGACCCTGTGTAACTCCCCCCCTCGGGGGGTACGCCATTTCCTCGCAACTCACCTGTTAGCAGTGACCTGGCCAGTAAAGACACGTAGCACCACAGTCTCTCCGACGACGAAATTTAAGGCGAAAGTGATTCCTGATGTGGAGGACAAAGATTACGTGGCACCAGAGTTAGTAATGAACAGAAGTAATGAGGAGGTAACGTCGCCAATATAGGTGCAGTATGTTGATGTTTGGTGAGTGAACTACGCTTATATCGCCTATATTATTGTGTGAAAGCCAATATACTCTAGTGCTGTACTACACACAAATTCGTACCAAATAAATACATAATTACCAATTCTGAGTGGTGTTGGTTAAGTTTCCCTCGCATTGGGAGCATCTTTTATGGAGTGTGCCATCTTAGAAAGCGGCAGCCAGGTGAGGGGCCTCTCACCTATTTAGAGTATTTTTTACTTCAGGTGGGCACTTTCTTGCTGAACTTTCAATGTTTCTCACCAAAAGCGGAGGTTTGAGCCCCCCCCACAAAAAAAAAAAAAAAAAAAAAATGCCGGTTCTGGGGGTGGGGTGGGTTGGGTTGGGTAAAAAAGTTGCCGGTACAGGGCGGGTTAAGGCAATATCTAAGGATTCCTATTCAAAAGTCTATCCCATGCTGAATCAGCATCACAGGGAAATTATAAACTGAAAAAGACATCCCCTGGCTCAAAAGATAAGTGATCAGTGATAAATCATGGAAGTCACGTCCTCAGCCCCTCCAAGAGTAAACAGTACAGGACAAGAAAGAAGAAGCAAGAACTAAATGTGAAAGGAAAGCAAATCGCTGCCTGGGATTTCTAACAAGATGGAATTTTATATACTGCTCTTATTACTACTCTCAATCTGATGAAAATACTTCTTTATTCTTATTGCTACCTCATGACTTTCTTCAGTATAAGAGCATTAGTAAAGGGGTTAATGAAGGCTATTTCCAACCCCTCCAGCTCAAAGCCTCTCCTGAGCTGAATAAAAGTGTCCAATGTAAAAAAAAAAAAATACATATAATCCAAGCTACAACTTACATTCTGACTTCTTCACCAGCTGCTGTGGTCTGAGTTTGTGTTCCCACTTTTTGTGGTTGCTGCTGCTGCTGCTGCTGTTGCTGCTGTTGATGAAGCTTCAGCTCACTCGATATTCTTTGACGGTACTGGTCAATTGATAGCTTCTTGACAGGACTCTACATGGAAAGAATACAAGCAGTCAGGAAAAAACTTAAGCTAGTCTTCCACAAGGCCTATTGCATACTTAAATCCTGCGTTCAAAATGTAAGGGGTTTGGGGAAGGGGCTTGATCCCCTCAAATACACTTCAGACCCACAATAACAAACTATTCAGGAAGCCCTACTGTTGATCCTAAAATGACCCACCATTAATGGAAAAGATTACACCCTACCTATTAACGGCAATTATCCCACAATCCATACTTCCTATATATTCTGAGGGTGAGATACAGAAACAGGAAACCATATACAGAATATTTATCTACCTACCTATTTATCAATCAATCCATCTACCTATCTATCTGTTTACCTACCTACCATATAAACAATAAAAGTCCTCTAATCCGGCTACCAATAATTCGAAAATCCCAATACTCCAAATTTGTCAAGGCAAAATTTATCAAATTTTTCTCATCTTTTTTCAAATTTTTCTGGGCTTTATCTAAGGATTTATCTGGATTGAACTTGCTCTTGCCCTTGGAGGTACCTGCCTGCAATTATTCATCAACACTTCTAAGCATTTCTGGTGAGTAAAACAATAACCCATATCATTTTAAGTGATATTTAGTGATCATGGACACTCATGATCACTAATTTCTGTTCAGGGGTGCCCCCTTCCAACCCCTATATACCCAGGGAAGACGGGAGGAGGGGATGAAACGAGCCCCACCCACCTCTACTCCATCTCCCAACCCTTCCCCATACCCCTACTCCTCCCAACCCCACACACATCATTCCTAAGTGGCAGTTACATCTCAAGCTAACCTCATACTTTACACTCATAGTCACATTACTAATACACAAATAAAACATTAGGATGTGTAAAAGGTATACAATATAACCATGAACACTCTGCAGCAAGAAATTAATGCATTATAACGTTGAAAGTAAAACAAACACATTAACAACGACATCCAGGCCTCATGCACTGTGTGTGTGTGTGTGTGTGTGTGTGTGTGTGTGTGTATTTGCAAAGCAGTGCACCCAACACATGAGGGCTGAGGTGGGCGTTGTTAACGTTTTTATTTTACTGTCAACGTCATAATGCATTAATTTCTTGCTGCAGCATGTTGATAGTTATATTATATACTTTTAACATATCCTAGTGTTCTATGTTTGTATTAGTAGTGGGACCAAGAGTGTTCTGTATAAAAACAGCCAGAGATGTAACTGCCAGTTAAGAATGATGGGTGGGGTAGTGGGTTACTGGGTAGGGGTATGGGGGAGGGTCGGAAGCTGGGGTATTGGTGGGTGGAGGTCGTTTCGTACACCCCTCCCCTCTTTCCTGGGTATACGGGGGTAGGAAGTGGGCAGCCCTGGGATGATATTAGTGACTGTCAGTGCATATATGTCTAATTTTTTCAGAGGTCCCTCCCAACACTGAAAAAAACAAACGGACTTCAGTAGACCAGAATTCGCTTTTATCGGACTCGAGAAGCTACTGGACTAAACTCCTATATGTCGGAAAAAGTCCGATATAGCCAGAAAGCAGTCCGGACTGCCTGACAACTTCAGCTATGTTCACCACAATAAGACAAGTAAAAGACATGTTTTTCAGTGCACAGTACAGTATTATTGTACCATTTGATTAATGTAGTGAAGGTATAACACAGTACAATACTGCAATGGTGGTGAAAACTACCGATGCAATCCGGACTAATGTCTGATATATCGGAAAAAGTCCGGATTAGCAGGGGTAAGTCCAGATGTCGCTTTTATCGGAAAATCGCATATTTCGGACTGGCCTGAGCCCCAATTAGTCCGTTATAGTGAGGTCTTACTGTAGTCCGAAAGACCCTAGGTCCCCTGCCATTCGGATTACACGACTTTTACTGTAAATGAGTTCAAAGCAATTTAACTGGTAACCCAGAAGATGCATTCCTGTCACATAACTAAGGTTCACTGAATTTCATGCAGCCACGACGTGATATTCAAATTGCAGGAGTGGCCCAGTTCCATCCAGTGAAAACAAACCAACTATGGTACCCACCTGCCCAACTGCTGACTTTTGCTGCTGTGGCTGTGACTGGTCTGGGTGCTGGGATGACGGTGTCGGGGAGTTAGCTGGGGAACTGGAAACAACTGCTGGTGTGCCAAGTACTCTACCACCCTGACAGATAACGGATGACAGTTATATGATGTGGTAAACAGACAGCTCTTTCATGCCCACATCATTATCATTCAGCATCAATCATCTTCATCATATTCCAACTCTTTCCCACTCACAGATGATGAGACAATGTTCAAAAAACAAGAAGAAAGAGAAACATGAATGAGAGAGAACTAAGCAGCAGAATCCAATTAATTACTCGTATATAAATCACACGCTCATTAACACATCATTCAAGCCCCAGAATCCTGACACTAACTCATAGGGATAACCAACTTGGTCCAAACAATTCCTGTCAAGTCATCAACTTAGTGCATAAATTAAAAGATTCTCATTTACACTTATGCTTTACTGTACTTTCATTTTCAGCTATATAACCAAGGGGTGGTTAGGGTTTACTGCTCATGTTATGCCACTCACGGATGAGTAAGGCTGGTCACTCTCATCTTAAATGTCAGGACCAACTTGCCTAGGCCTGGGCTCCAACGCTCCTCATGGGGCAACATAGGATTGGATGCATTAATGGATGGATGGATGTCCAATTTCCAACTACCATGGGCCACAAGGACTCACATGACATCACTCACTCACACTAATCTGTTTCACTAGATCTATGACTGGCACACATCACCTCATCCCTTGTCTTCCTCAGTCTAACCCTCCATTGATGGCCCAGCACCTCTATGCTTGTACACCTCCTCACTCTGCAAGTCATGTCCTTCATAATGAAAATTCAGCATGGAGAAACCTGCAGGTACAGGGCTAATCAAGGAAAGCAGTATCTTCCAAAAAAAGTAAGTAGAATGTTAAGTACTTACTTGCTGCTGCTGCTGTTGTTTTTGTTGCTGCTGTTGCTGGTTGCCCAACTGTTGTGAGAGCCTCATGCGCTGCTGTGTAGTACTGAGCTTGTTAACCTTGGCACGGTTATTGCCTTTCTGCTGGGGTTGCAGTACATTTTCAAGCTGTTTCAAATACTGATCCTGATATGACAGGTGTTGGTCATCTGTATGCTGTGCCTGTTGTTGTTGCTGGGGCTGTTGCTGCTGCTGCTGTTGTTGTGGTTGTGGATGTTGCTGATGCTGTTGCTGCTGCTGGGTTACTCTCGGGATAGGGTTGTTCCTTTGAAGTCGTGGCGTTTGCGACCTGGGAGAACCTAATTGCTTTCCTGCCTGTGTAGAGGGCCTGACTGGCGTAACAGGCAACATGGGTGAGACGTGTGAGGCAGAATGCGGGGGCAGCAGTGGGGTGGATTGGGTCAGGTGCTGCTGTCCAGCCAGTTGCCCTGAGGTGCGTGGTCGAATGCTTCCCACACTTAATGGAGTTCTTACAATGTGCACGTACCCTTGCTCATCTTCAACTCTCTGAAACAAACAGAAATAGTGGCTTGTTGTATTCAGTAGAAAATCAACATCAACTACCTTAATCGTTTCGTTTTTGAAGGCTCCAACATGCTTGCATGTGTCGGCCTTGGTCACCTAATGGCGGCTCTCCACGCTGCTCGATCTCTGGCAGCCTCCCTATTCAGTCCCTTAACCCTTAAGTCACATTTAATGACCTCGTCCCATGTCTTTCTCGGTCTACCCCTCCCCCAATATTAACACTTCTCACCCTCTGTACCCAATTATCATCCCCCACCCTCTCCACATGTCCAAACCACCTCAGCCTACCTCTCCTCATCACAACACCAATACACTCCAGTCCCATCCTACCTCTCAACTCTTCTATCGTAAACCCAGCCCCCCCAGGCCTTGCATGCAGGGACGCACTGCACATCCACCTAATCATTGTCATTTCTGTACGTTTAAACCTGCGAATATCTTCTTCCTTTACTGCCCAGGTCTCACTACCATACAGCATCACACTCCTAACACATGCTGCATACAAAGACCCCTTAGCACATAAGGAGAGTCCTCTCAATGTCAGGAGAGGCAACAGCTCCCTGAACTTCTTCCAACCACTTCTCACTCTAGCAACCGAGCTAACTCCAGCCCCACCTCCGGCACATAACATGTCTCCCAAATAACAAAACTCCTCCACACACTCAAGAGACTCACCTGCAAGTTCAACCCTCTCACGCCTAACAATCTCTGCCTGCTCTCCCCGACACACCGCACACATGAAATCAGCATTATCTCGCAGTCTACCTCTAATACCACTACATCTCTTGTAGCTGTTAAGCCCAGCCACACCTTGAATTTTAGAGCTTAAGGTACACATGTGGCTGAAGTGCCTTAACCCACTAGACTACCAGGCATCTACTTGTTGGTTATGTGGTTACTGCCCAAACTAGTAAATGGTTTCCTGGGGTAATAGAAAACAGTTTAGCTTATCACTCAATGAAACAATGAACTTGAAAGTTGAGGGGACCTTCTACTCACTGGCATCTGGGCCACTCCTGCACCTTGAATATGAAAAGTCATGATTGCATGAAATTCAGGGAGGTGTTTGTTATGAAGTAGAAATGAATCTGTGATTAGTAGCCAGATTAACCTTTTGATTTTATAACATGCAGATTTCAGGTGAGCTGAATAGAATTAGGAACCTTTGTTAGGGTAGAACAAGTGCACTAAAGTGGTGATCAGGTGGTAAAATAATGGGTTGCTGATATTAAGATTTGAATTTCATCTACTGTACAGAGCTAGCAGCTGTGCAATGATGTGTGATCTTTGGACAGGGTTTGGCTTATTAACAGTTGTTGTCTTGTCTTTTGTAGTATTTCGTTGCAGCTTATGCTAGATGACTTCATTTTGCTGACAGTCAGTATAGGACTCTGTGAATGATAGTACTGGTATCTAACTCTCTCGCCATCAGGACAACTGTTAACAATTTATTTTAGTTCGCATGAGATTATTTTATTTCACTAAATCATGTGAGAGCAACAAAAAAAAGAAAAGTCTGCCTGTGGTGCTTCTGTCACCCTGTCCCTCGTCATTTCACAGCCATCCTCCCAGCTTACACCCCCATCTGTCATATAACTCTCCACTTCATCCCTCCATTTCATCCAAAGCCTCTCCCCCCCTCCACTTCACACACACACACACACACTCTCCTCATTAGGCTCTCATTCTCCATCTTCTCCACACGGCCAAATCACCTCAGTGTATTTCTCCTAATGTTTTCTATCACATCCACATCCATGCCACAACACTGTCACTTCCTCATTTGTCAGGCTGCCTCACCATGTTGCTTCACATGCTCCTCTCAGATCTCATTTCCATTCCTCTCACTCTTGACTTGTGTCCTTTCAACAAGGTCCAAGCTGCACTTCCGTACGATAGAGTTGGTATCACAATACTATCATGGAACAACTTTTTTACTTCCATGCTCACTTCCCTATTTCTTATCACTGCATTCAAAGAACCACTCTTCCTTGTTGTACCCCTTCAAACACTTCATTGTCCAAACCTCCTCTGGAATAGGAAAGGAAGTGTGAGTCCAGGATTATCAGCTCCACCCTAAATGGAAGAAGGCGCACAGGATCTGCCTAGTCTGTGGTGTTATAGTGATGGGAAGTATGGTTAGGTTGATGAATTGGATATTATGTTATATTTACTTCTGTGCAACATAATATTTGTCTTTGAGATACTAGAGCTGAGAACAGTAGATCCAAACATGGCATAACTTTAGGTTGGCCAGAAACATTTAACACTGGAAATGTTCTTAGTTTGTGATATATGAAATTGTAATGGTGCCACTAGTTGTGTGTTTATTGCAGAATATCACTTGTTTGCATTATACGAATGAACTAACAGTTACAAGTTCTTACTGGAGCTGTGTGTGAGATATTGTGCATGACCAAGTGTAACATATTGGCAGCAACAGCATGTGTTAACACTGCAGGGTCATTGCAGAATTAAAGTTTCTTGTTCTCTAATTAACACTTTTACAACAAAAAATTATTTCTAGTGCAAATACTGTACAGTATCTTATCATTTATCACTTTCATTAGAAGTTTTCTTCCATTGAATATGCTGTGTGTGAGATATTGTGCATGACCAAGTGTAACATATTGGCAGCAACAGCATGTGTTAACACTGCATGGTCATTGCAGAATTAAAGTTTCTTGTTCTCTAATTAACACCTTTGCAACAAAAAATTATTTCTAGTGCAAATACAGTACAGTATCTCATCATTTATCACTTTCATTAAAAGTTTTCTTCCATTGAATATGCTGTAATTGCTTGAAGTTGGCCAGAGTAAAATTTGGGAATGGTCAGTAAGTGAAAGGATTGAAAATGGGGTGTTTCCCTAAGTGTAATGAAATAATTGTCTGGAAGGGTAAATTTTTTTGCTTCCTCCAAGGTTATGTTTTTGCTGGTGTTGATTTGTTTACCTGTTTGTCTGTTAGCAGGATTACTCAAAATGTTATGATCGGATTTTTCTGAATTTTTTGGAGGGGTAGGGTATGGCCCAAGGAACAATCCCAGATTTTGGTGGTGATCTGGATCATCATCCAGATCCAGGGAGTTTAAAGAATTCATTACCATTGCGGGGTAGTGGCAATTTCAACATTTTTTGCTTCTAACTTAGTAAATAATGCCAGCAATGTTTGCACAAAAGTACAAGGTAACATCTCTGTCTTGGTGGAGGTATGCAATCTCAGATTGCTCTTGTAATTGTTTTTTTAATCACGATTCTATCGTTAAATCCCACCCAGCTGGGTTAACGTAGTATCCAGAGTTAAAGAGAAAGCACAAAAGTAGGAAAACTATCAAACATCATACTAAGTGATACTAGCTACATAGCAGTTCGCACGTCATCCAGACCTTGGAAACTGCAGATGTGTCTCAAACTTTTTTTTTTTTTTTTCATGATTTGGAGAAAGCATATGAACAGGGTGGATAGACAAGGAATGTGGAAAGTATTAAGAATATATGAAGTAAATGGGAAGTTGCTGAATACCGTGAACAGTATGTATGAGGGTGCAAAGGCTGCAGTGCTTGTGGATAGTGAACTGAGTGAATTTTTCTGTTTGAATGTTGGATTGAAACAGGGATGTGTCATGTCTCCATGGTTGTTCAATCTGTATATGGATGGAGTTATAAAAGAGATACAAGGTAGGGCATTGGATGTTGGAGCGGCTCTGGTGAGAGAGGGCATCGTTTGGAAGCTTCCTGTACTGTTGTTTGCAGATGATACTGTATTGTTAAGTGAAGATAAAGGGGAACTGCAAGGCTTAGTGAATGAGTTTGGGAGTGTGTAAGAAACGGAATGTAAAGATGAATGTAGGGAAGAGTAAAGTTATGGTCTTCGAGAAAAATGAAGTCATTGAATGTACAGTGAGTTTGGATGATGAGGAAATTGAAAATATGAGAGCATTTAAGTTCTTGGGTAGTGTGATGAGCACGGATGGGAGTTTTAAGGATGATGTGCTTGAAAGGGTGCAACAAGGAAGAAAAGTGGCTGGTTCTTTGAAATCAGTGATAAGGAACAGGGAAGTGAGCATGGAAGTGAAAAGTCACTGCATGATTGTATTGTGATACCAACTCTATCGTATGGAAGTGAAGCTTGAGACTTTTTGGAAGGACAAAAGTCAAGAGTGAGAGCAGTGGAAATGAGTTATTTGTGAGGAGCATGTGGAGTTACATAGAGAGACAGACTGACAAATGAGGAAATGAAGGAGCATTGTGGTGTGGATGTGGATGTGATGGAAAACATTAGGAGAAATACACGGAAGTGGTTTGGCCATGTGGAGAGGATGGAGAGTGAGTGACTTATGAGGAAAGTGTATGTGAGTGAGGTGGAGGGGGTGAGAGGGAGGGGGAGGTTGGGGTTGAGAGGGAGTACAGGGCAACATGGTGGCAGTTTGTTTGTAGCCACCCCTTACCAGATAGATGCATCTGGGAATAGATAGATAGATAGAATTCATAAATATATAAAACTACCATGGTTATTGAAAAAAGGGGGCTATGCAACCATTGTCATACGCACATTCATATATACGCAACTACATCCATCAATTTCAGTCCCATGTCAGTGCATTATGTTGCTCAGTTTCCATGTCTTACTTTCACACTTGCCATAGCCATCCATCATCACTGGTCTTCCATGTCTTCTACCTTCATACTCACTTTTCCCTCCTCACCACGCTTTCTGAGTCTGCATTTGAAAGTTCAGTAATTTCTCCCTGTTTCATTGAGGGTGAAAGCTGGTTGACTGTTGAGCTTGGTTATTTTCCCCCAAGAATCAGAATAATGCAGTTTGTGATTACCTGAGAAAGTTAACTCCACCAAGGAGGTTATGTTTTTGGCTTGGTTTGTTTCATTCGTTTCGTTTCGTTTCATTTTTGAAGGCTCCAACGTGCTTGCATGTGTCGGCCTTGGTCACCTAATGTCGGCTTTCCATGCTGCTCGATCTATGGCAACCTCCCTGTTCAGTCCCTTAACCCTGAGGTCACACTTAATGACCTTTTCCCACATCTTTCTCGGTCTACCCCTCGCAACCCGACCCCCAATATTAACACTTCTCACCTTCTGCACCCAATTACCATCCCCCATCCTCTCCACATCCCCAAACCATCTCAGTCTACCTCTCCTCATCACAACACCAATACACTCCAGTCCCATCCTACCTCTCAACTCTTTGATAGTAAACCCAGCCCCCCACCAGGCCTTGCACGCAGGGACGCACTGCACATCCACCTAATCATTGTCATTTCTGTACGTTTGAGCCTGCGAATATCCTCTTCCTTTACTGCCCAGGCCTCACTATCATACAGCATCACACTCCTAACACATGCTGCATACAAAGACTCCTTAACACGTACATATTTACAATTACAGTCTTCAGCCAATCATCTGGGACAACACACTTATATATAATCATATTTATCAGGTCAGTGACTAACCTCACCTCTGTATCTCCTGAAGCCTTTAACATTTTGGCAGTTAACCCAGACACACCTGTCGCCTTCCCCATCCATATCCTTCCTATTGCCTCACGCACAGTAGCAGCGTCAGTCAAAGGCCAAGGGCCAAACACTGGATCTGCTGGCTCCAAACCTTCCCTGTCCCAGTCAAACTCCTCATTCAGCAACAGGCTATAATGCTCTCTCCATGCATCTTTAATATCTCCACTGTTCACCACTACCCTTCCTTCATCATTCTTCACACACTGCTCACCTATAATATCCTGATTATCCCTCTTCACCTGATTTGCCACCTTAAATATCATATTTTTCCTTCCCCCATGATTTAGGTTATCAAGTAAAAGTCTCTGTGACTCAGACTTCGTCCTGTATACCTCTCTTTTAGCCCTACGCTTGGCAGCCAAGTATTCCTCCATGTTTGTTAATAACATTATGGATAAGCTGTGTGTTGGAATAGATTTAAATGTTGGAATAATGATTGAGGACCATTATAGGTACAAGTGATTAAATCTGAGGCAAAAAGGGTCGAAGGTCAGGGTTGTGAAAAAACATGAAAGGAGGGAGAGGATGATGCCTTGGCAGAGGTACCTGTTTTTTGAATGCTCCTGCATAATTTGATTTGAACTTGTAACACTAAGGATTTGTGTAGGGCATTGCCTCCAGGGCCTAACCAACCTCGGTTGACAATACAGAAACGTTGTCTGAATTTGCAGTCATGATATAAGGTTCTGTGTATTTTTTGTTGATGGTTATTTCAGAATTGACACCCAGTGCAGCAATAACCAGTTTGAGAGAGAGAGAGAGAGAGAGAAACAGTTATTGGCCTTTGTGCTTTTCTTTTTATATATTTTTTTAGCATCTTTTTTGTAAGCGTGCTAGTGGTACCAGTCCTCATTTAGCAGGTATAAGCTTTGGTCATTTTACAATGTGTTGTTGATAATGTTTTTAGTTATTTTACAGGTCTGTTGGTAAGTGTTTAAATATATTGTGAGGCAATAGGCAGGATGCGGGTGGGGAAGGCGGCAGGTGTGTCTGGGTTGACTGCCGAAATGTTGAAGGCCTCAGGAGATATTGGGGTGAGGTTAGTCACTGACCTGATAAATATGATTATATATGAGTGTGTTGTCCCAGATGATTGGCTGAAGAGTGTAATTGTAAATGTGTACAAAGGGAAGGGTGATGCCCTGGAAAGGGGAAATTACAGAGGTATAAAGCTCTTAGATCAGATAATGAAAGTAATGGAGAGAGTTCTAGAAGGTATGATTAGAGAAAGAGTGAATATCAATGAGATGCAGTTTGGGTTTATGCCAGGCAGGGGGACCACTGATGCCATATTCATTGTTCGACAGCTTCAGGAAAAATATATTGGCAAGAAAAGGGAATTGTATTTTGTTTTTGTTGATTTGGAAAAGGCCTTTGACAGAGTCCCTAGAGAGGTGGTGAAGTGGGCAATGAGAAAGCTAGGGTTGGAAGAGTGGCTGGTTAGGGTGGTTATGGCCATGTACGTGGGTGCTCACACTCAGGTAAGGGTGAATGGAGCTTTGAGTGATGAGTTTCCCGTGAATGTTGGTGTGCATCAGGGGTCAGTTTTGAGTCCCTTGTTGTTTATCATGGTGCTTGAAGCCCTCTCACGTGACTTCAGAGA
>JAGKTI010001620.1:38286-62756 GCA_018397915.1 Birgus latro | reverse complement strand
ATTATGACCTACAGAAAAATGGCTGATAGGCACCTTTGTCTACCATGTCACACTACAGCGTTTGTTAAACCTGCCATGAAAGAAGACGGGAGAGGTAAACGGACTTTTGTAGTTGACTGTACTTGAAAGTTTTTAAAATGCTGGACTGTATAGCAACTACACTGAAGTTTTACTATCAAATTCAAGCACTAACTTCTCTTGGCAAAACCTTTATGGTTCATGATAAACTACCAGTACGCTATACCGAATAGTCTGGATATACCTACTGAACATGTTAGTCTTACAACAGCACAGACACAATGGACTGTATTCTAGTTCAGAGACTGTACAGTACATCTTCCTTGCCAATTTATTCTGCGTATCTTTACACTCCATGTTATTTATAGTATTAACCCATGGGTTGCGAGCCACAGCTCAGGCTGGGTAGCGGACCGTTGCAAGCCACAGCTCAGGCTGTGCTGACAGTGCATCACCGCTAACTACTTCACCTATACGCAAACTTACGCATGGCACTAAGCATACAGAAAGAGAGGGATTTTTTTTTTTTCACCAGATGATGCCCTGGATGTTTATCTTCAAGTTATATAAAAAAAATAAATAAATAAATAAAATAAATAAAAATAATTTTTTCACTACTCCCCTACGTAAACTTACGCATGGCCCTACGCACAAATGGAGAAAGAGAGATTATTTCTTTCTTCACCAGATGATGCCCTGGATATTTATCTTCAAGTTTATAATAAAAAAACAAAAAACAAAACAAAAACAAAAAATCTTCATTTTTTGGGTGCACCATGAAGTGGAATAAAAAAAGGTAAGGTAACTGCACAATCCACAGGTTAAAGACTGATACAGCTAGCATCAACTGCATACAAGACGATAATGAAATGTGATACGTATAATAAATCCGTAATAAACAGGTGTTACATAAAATCCGCATGTAAAAGCCACTCAGAATATGGCTCCACAGCTGCAAGACGGCCTCATCAATTACACTACAGCAGGACCCATTTGTCTGAGTATGATTTTCAGCTCAAGTCCAGGAGACTCAGTCAAAAACAGTTTCCTGCCCTTGCGAGGACGCATGGCATCATTTTCAGGTCAATAGGTTTCAATCCTTCGACTGTTCAAGGTTCTGCTCAGTTCAATAAATGCACAGGCTTAAATAATTCTTTGACTGTCCAAGGATGTGCTCAGTTCAATAATTTCACGTCAAAATACTTCTTTGACTGCCCAAGCTTCTGCTCAGTTCTCAGTGCAACTAATTCAATGCCTAAAATCCAAAATAAACACCTAGGTATTTTTCCAGCCTAGGAAAAGGTTGTCACCCCTTCAATCTGCCGACTTTACCTCCCCCCCCCAACATCCAGATATTCGTTAACTTTCGATAAACTATTTGCTATGAACTGCTTCAAAACAGCTTCCTTCACAACCTGATTTTCCTTTTTAAATTGAATAAAACTCTCCTGAAAATACCCCAATAAAACTGAAAATCCAGTACATCATCAAACTGAAAAGGTTCACATCCTAAAGAGCTGACTGTTATACCACCATGAAAGAGAAAACACCATCAACCAACTGTTAAATAAACATATAACCAAAAGCAGTCCACAGCTTAACACTGTTGCAAAGTGGATTCTGATAATAATACTTAGCATTATGACTATGGTTCCCTGACTGAATATGAAATATATATACAGTAAAATGATTAGCACTGTACAGTAATAACAGGTATACAGTACAGCTAAACTAACCATTATGGTAATATCATATAAAAGTTCATTCAATAAAAACAAAAATAAACTCAATATTATACATACAATAACATGCATTAGATCGTGACTAGATTTGTGCAGCATGCACTACCCTTACCAAATGTTCATGCTGATCTAAACATACCCACAGTAAATCCCTTTCCATCCCGAACAGCAAGACTCTAAATGGAACCTTTTTTTGAAACGTTCATTTTGAAAAATAAAAATTAATATAAAAATCCAGTAACAATATTCAACAAGGCTTTTCTACATAATTTCCCAAATACAAAATTATATTTTCATTTACAAATACTTTATCGGCATATCTTGCTGATACCCTTTTCTGTCCAGCTCTCTAATGCAAGAGTTAACCTTTACTCCCAGTCGTTCATTTATGCAACAGGTCAACTCTGGAACTGTCTCTCTCTGTCTGCATTTTCTGCTTCCTATGATCTCCAGTCCTTCAAACGCAGTGTGTCCAGGCATCTCGAAATGATCGGATCTTGAATTTGGCGCTCTGTGGTACTGTTTTTGTTTTTTCTCTGAAGGAACAGTTTGCAGACTCCTGGCCAGACTCCTGGCCTTCAATTCCTTCTTCCTTGCATAAAAAAAAAATAAATAAATAAATAATTTAAAAAAAACTGCTCCCCTCTCCCAGGAAATTGCCAAAAGGGATGGTCATGATACAAAAATATCCAGCCTGTGTCCTTACACACTGACCCAAGGAAATTATAGAATGAACAACCTACACCACTCTGAATAAAAACTTCACCCACCTGAACGTAAGCAATTTCCCTACCCTCAAATGTTCTAGAAATGGCTAGTGTCTACAGTACATGTACTATAGAAGGAGGTAAGATGAGCCTAGCTGTTACTTCTGTTGGAACTAGGCAAACCACAGTCACCGGCCGCCTTTACGACGTGAACTGCCAAGGCTCCCGGTTGCATACCACAGGAACCTTCCGATGACGTCATCACTCGTGACTTAGCAGATGTGTGCGTGCGCACACACACTAACACTCTCGTCCTCTCTTCTTAATTTGACAGAAGATTCCAGGGACGAAGCTGGATGGTCTATTTGCGTCTGATACACACTATGTATCCAATACATACACTTTTGTGAGTACCATCAACACCCAATACACACTATGTATCCAGTACATACACTTTTGTTTAATTACGATCAAGACCCAGTCTGTGGCCACATACAGATATGTGATGTCTCTTAAAGTATTATAAACTTTCTAATCTCGGCTGACTGCTGCACGCAGCCGCTCGGTCGAGGCACCTTTCTTGGTAAGAATCAGCCAGTTGTTGTGATGTATCCACCCAGGATACCTCATCAATCTCCCCCCGCTCCAACATGTCCCGCAACACAGCAATATCAATGCGCAATCTCCTGTCTTCTACGCTCTTACAGGAGTAAAGGGCGTCCACCAGACTCTTGTTGTCGACGAAACACTTTATTTTGATCTTTCCACATCCAGAAACCTCACGCAATATGTTGGCGAGCTATAAAGCGGTCTCAGCACATTCAAGCAACGCCAACACCTCAGCAGATAAGGTAGATTTGACGACCCTCCTGATCTTCCTTGTCTGCCAGAATATAGGACATCTTGCCTCACTAGCATCTCGTAGGAAGATCACAAAACTTCCCTGAGATCCATTGCCTACAAGGTTGGCAAATGAGGCATCCGAAAAGCACTCTATATGACAGTCCTCGATCGGCCCCATTCTTGGAATGTATAGCTTCATGTTGTCAGTCTTCACCCTTGAGATCACCTTATTGAGTCTAAGTAAATCCGCTACGGTAGCTCGGTTGCTATTCACACTCAACTCACACACATCAAAGGCAATATCTGGCCGAGTGTATGTGGCAATCCAATTGAGTTGCCCAATTAATGCTCGGTACTCCATTTTCTCAGACTCGGACAGCTCCCCTGATTTTACTGCTGCACGATGTTTACTCAGCGTGACTGGTTTCAAGGATGAAGCATACTGGAACTGGTCGAGCGTTATGCTGCCATCGATGTTGGAGATGACATTGAGACCAATGTATTTGAAGGCTTTTGATTCTGAACTGCCGATGAGGAATATTTGACTCAACCGATTTATCACTTGCTGTTCAAACTCATGTGTACCAGCCCAAAGGAAGTCGTCGATGTAGATGCATACAATGCCTTCGACTTTGCCACCATTGCTCCAAGAGAACAGTGCTGAATCCAGTGATGATACTTTAGCTCCGAGACTCAACAACTGATCTTTTACACGCAGATACCAATGCCTAGCAGCATCACAAAGGCCGTAAACAGTTTTCTTTAGTCTCCATAACTTACCATTTGCATACTCAGGCGGAGGATGTAAATGGACAACTCTCTCAATGTCGCTTACCTTGCAAGTAGGCAGCTTTCACGTCCATAGTGTGGCAATGCCACTGGTTGGTGGAGGCCAAAGAAAGTGCCAAACGCACTGCTTCTTTTGAACAAGTAGGCGAGTCTTTTCGGAGATCCACTGTGTCTTCCTCAAATCCTCTGGCGACTAAGCGGGCCTTAACAATAGGCTTTCCATTTTTCAGTTTTTCTGTCACAACCCATCGAACCGTTATGGCACCTTGCCCAACATCATCTACTTCCTCATACACATCATTATTCTGCCATTTTGTAATTTCATTTTCCTTAGCACATAATACGGCCTCAGAGTTGAAAAGAACAAGCATTTCTGTCATCATCATCAACCACTTCCCATTCACTAAGATCCTTCTCCAAATGTATCCAATCAATGCTGCCATCAGAGTCCCTCTTCAAATTATTGCAGTGTTTGGACTTTCCAGTGGCTTAACCTGCCCGACTTATAATCCTTCCAGACACCAACTCTCCACTTTCTGTATGTATTCCCTTTATACGTTGACCAACAGAAACTTTGGGAGGCTGATTAATCAGAACAGAAACTGTGGGGGGCTCATCGATTGGGCACACCATCTTCCGACTCGTCATCTGGTGGATAGTCATTCAACACTTGCGTAGGATCGTCATTAGGCTTCTCTTGGACAACATTTTTCTTGTCATCACTGCTGACATCACTTTCAACTGTAGTATCTTGCTCTGGTCCTCCTGCTGGACGACATACGTGCACTCGCACGTATACACCGCCGTGTCTCACCAGAATTTGTTTCCCATCTCTGCCTATTACAATTCCAGGAAAATGCCACTCATGACTGTCATTTCTTTGTAGAAGACTTCATCTCCATTCCGGATGTCGTTTAGGTCACTCTAACGTACGTTGTGCCGCAGAGCCCTAGCCAAGCGTTCATCTGATTCGGTCTTTATAAACTCTTGTCTAGCTAAATGAAGAGCGTTCAAGTTGTCTCTCACAATTTTCGATGGTGATGAAGGTTCCAATGCTGGAGGATCATTTGCGTACACATTAGGCAGACCAGGGTTTTGACCAAAAACAAGTTGGTTAGGAGAAAAGCCTGAGTAGTTGGTGAGAGCATTTCTTGCCGATACTGCCCATGCCAAGGCCACATCCAATTCACACTGGCTATCAGCCATTATCTTCCTAACAATGTCACCAATGACTGCATTTTGATGCTCACAGACTCCGTTGCTCCAAGGACTCTCTGCAGACGTTGTCATGATCTTGATATTGAAGGCCTCTCCCAATGCTCGCATTTCTGCATTATTGAATTCACAGCCATTGTCTGTAAGAATTTTTCTAGGTGTGCCAAACACAACATTCCAGCTCCGAAATATTCCTTTGATAATGGTGGGCGCACACTTTATGCGATTACTATCGCATTACAATACCTGGTCGCCAAATCAACAAGGACTAAGAAATAATGCCTTCCCCAAGGTTTTAAATCCATGGCTATGGCTTCGTTAAACTTAGACGCTGTGGGCAAACGGACTACGGGTCGGGGCTTGGCTTTCTTAAATCTGCAACAGACTGTATAAGCATCAGATACAGCCTTGACAGCCTGTTCCAGTTTTGAACTTTTAATTCCCGCATCTGTGATCAGTTTAATTAGTTTTGCCGATGTTGGGTGCCCAAATTGCCTGTGAAGCTTCAAAGCGGTTTTTTCTACACCACCCCCACGAGTTGCCAACATGAATGTTTCACAAAATTCACGATCTAGTCATGAGGAAATTGGAAGTAAGTAATGGCCTGAAGATGAGAACTTTAAATCAATGATAGTTCCACAAATTTTGACCTGGTCAGTTCCAAGGTTAATCAACATTTTTGCGTTTTTCATGGATTGTTTACTTAGTAGCAAGGGAATATTGCAGTCCACAACATCAGTCACGATGGTTGCACGCATGTTTCCAATGTAGCAGGGCAGAGTAACACGTTTGAGGGAAGAAACTGTGACACCATCAGCAAAAGTAAACGTTGAGGATGACGCTTCTTCTCTTACAGCATCACGTTCATAATCAGTGAGCTAACTTAGATAGCAATTGATCCATTCAACTCCACATACAGTTGTAGAACACCCTGTGTCTAGAAGAGCACATCCCTTAGATTCTTCTACTAGAGTCTGTGACTTACCTCTACTAGCGGCATCATCCGCAAAGCCCATAAATAACGACAGATGCACTGTTTCAGAATTCTCTTCTCGACTGCCGTCGTTTTCGTATGCATCTGGACAGTCAAGTGCCCAATGAAATCTAGAATCACATACGAAACACCTCGATACCTTTCCAGCAGGCCCAAGTGGGTTCTGCCTCCTGCCAGTGAATGAGCGTTGGGGAATTCTAGCAGATACGGTTGAACATCGGCCACTACCCCTACGTCGATCACGTATTGCACCATCCCGCAACATTCTCCGTCCTCGTCAAGTACCTCTAGCATAAAGCATTTCGTCACCCTCAACTTCGTCACTCCAAAATACTGGTTCGTCTTTCACCTCCCGGGCGGGCACCGATGCCTCGTTCTGCCTGCCAATTTCACCAGCAACAATACGATTCAGGGCAGATTTCATATTTTCGTATGTCACCTCAGTTATCGCGGACATCACTAGTTGTTGCTCACTGTCTGAAAGTTTGCATGCAGCTAAGAGCATAAAAGCCATCACAGAATTTGGCAGTTCCATGTCCTGCTTGGTAAATTTGAAGTAAACATGCTCAAATTCTGTCACGAGCTCCCGAATGTTCATATCACTGGCTCTTCTGAAGTTGTATAGCTCATAAAACGCTGCAAACTGTCGACGTCCTTTGTCCACGAGAAATAAACCGTCTAATTTTTTCAGCAGGGTCTGAACAAAATCTTCCTCAGGATTACCCACTAATGTTTAATAATGTCCAGCTCGGTCCTGCATCATCCTTGAACATGCTAGGGGTTTCATTTTCTCTGGGGATTGTCTTGGAAAGAACATATTACATCTCTTGTGAAATCTGCTTCCAAGAGATTAGGTGTGCTGGGCCGACTCCGAGCTTTCTTTACCCCTGCACCTTGTACACGGGTTTTATTCACCCGTGTATGGAGTACAACTCTCATGTGTGGGGAGGCTCCCCACATGCGGTTCTTCTCAATAGGGTGGAGTCAAAGGCTTTTCGTCTCATTAACTCTCCTCCTCTTACTGATTCCCTTCAACCTTTGTCTCTTTGCCGCACTGTTGCTTCTTTATCTCTCTTCTATCGCTACTTCAATGGTCACTGTTCCTCTGAACTGTCTGCTTGCATCCCTCCACCTCTACGACGGGCACGTAGTACCCGTCTAGCAACAAACTCTCATCCCTTTTCTGTCCAACTCTCTAATGCAAGAGTTAACCGTTACTCCCAGTCCTTCATTTATGCAACTGGTCAACTCTGGAACTGTCTCCCTCTGTCTGTATTCCCTGCTTCCTATGATCTCCAATCTTTCAAACGCAGTGTGTCCAGGCATCTCGAAATGAATGGATCTTGAATTTGGCTCTCTTTTGTATTGTTTTTACTTTTTCTTGGAAGGAACAGTATGCGGGCCCATGGCCCTTGGTTCCTTCTTCCTTGCATTAAAAAAAAAAAAAAATCCTTCTGCTTTAGAACATCTGTTTCAATCTGCGAAGATACCACCCTCACTCTCCCAGACAATGACAGGTGAATAGCTAAAGCTTGTTTTTCTGCTGCTAGGTCCGTTAGTTCACACCAAATGCCAATGTCTTTTTTCCAGCTCTCATATGTAGAATCATTTTCCAGTTTTGTAGGCCACTTGGTCAAACACGACGCCATTCTCGCAACTATCCCCTGCTACCAGTGCTGGAACTAGGCAAACCACACTCACCGGCCGCCTTTACAATGTGAACTGCCAAGGCTCCCGGTTGCATACCACAGGAACCTTACGATGACGTAATCACTCGTGACTTAGCAGATGTGTGCGTGCGCACACACACTAACAAATTCTACTACCAATATGATTTAGATGTCTTTCTCCTCTGCAGAGCACATAATACAGTATACTAACCCTGGAGGTACAGGGCATTTGAATAATCTCAGTGTTTAGAATAACCAAGACAATGAAGCTGCCATCTAGTTTCCATGGTTATCAAAAGTCTGCTCATTTTGAAATAAGTTTCACTTTAAATCATTCTGAATAGACACGAGATTTACTGTAACAACAAAATTAACCATTAATTAATACATGGATAAGTAGACAGGGTACTTGAGTAATTTCCCGAAATGGTGGAAGTTTGTGAGCATCTTACTCAATGCATGCACGGTATGCATGCTCTGCAGTGGTAAGCATTAAACAACTAGCAGAATCATGCAGCCATTCTCTAAGTTAAATATGCAAAGATATAAGGAATCATGCTTTACAGATTCTACTGATTATACTTCAAAATTAAATGAAGCACAATTGAAAATGAGATCATCAATAAATAGTTGGTAAATTAATTTTGTGAACAGAAGAAGGTGAGTGACAAGGTGGGCAATGAGAGCTGCTTATGTGAGAGGATGAGGTAGCCCTGAAGGAAGACAAAATAGGTATGACCACAATCTGTCCTGAGCAAAACAAATATATGAACACCAGGGTTAGGATAAATCAGTCTGAAAATGATATTAACATACTACTGTATTTCCTATATATCTATTGCCAGACGCCTCAATCCCGCACGGGGTGGCCACAAACAAATCGCCTCCATATCGCTCTGTCCCCCGCCATTTCACTCCCCCGCTCCCAACTCACACCCCCCTCTCTCATATACCTCTCCACTCCATCCCTCCATCTCATCCTCGGCCTCCCCCTTCCTCTCGCCCCCTCCACCTCACTCACATACACTCTCCTCATCAGTCTTTCACTCTCCATCCTCTCCACATACCCAAACCACCTTAACGTGTTTCTCCAAACACTTCCTATCACGTCCACAACCACATCACAACGCTCAGAAATGAGAATATCAAAGCACAAATGTCAGAATTATCAAGAGACTACCCCATGATGTTGGTTGTACATACACTCATCATTATTCTTTTTCATTTTTGAAGGCTCCAACATGTTTGCATGCATCAGCCTTGGTCACTTAATGGCGGATCTCCATGCTGCTCAATCTCTCGCAGCTTCCCTATTTAGTCCCTTAACCCTAAGATAACACTCAATGACCTCGTCCCAAGTCTTTTTCGGTCTATCTCTCACTACCCTACCCCCAACAGCACTTCTCACGTTCTGCACCCAATTATCATCCCACATCCTCTCCACATGCCCATCATTCTAGCTTTAAAATTCTTGGCCCCAGCCAAAAATATCTGCCTTACACATTAAGCACTTCATTTGATTAAGCCACTTAAACAACACCTACAAGGTTAAAACCATTTTGACAATTCCCAACATAACAAAGGGGTAAAGCTATTGTCAACATCTCAAACACATATCATCCACCAACCTCCACCCTTCATTAGTTCTTTTGCTTCTTTAGCTTCCAAATCTTGTGCAGACGGTCCCCGGCTTACGATCGGGTTGCATTCCCATAAAGCCGTCGGAAGCTGAAAATACCTTAAGTCGAAAATGCATTTAAAACACCTAACAAACAAAACATCATACTCACAGCCTACCCATGCCTACCTTAATAGTGCTTAACCCGCCAAGTCCCACCGACGTACAATGCACGTTGATACTTTTTTCCGCGGACAGACCCACCAACATGCATCGTACGTCACTCAACTGCAAGGCCCATTATGTGCATATTTTTCAAGAATAGTGGGTGATTTTTGGTAGGCATATGTGGGAGACCTTCCTCTACCTGCTGTCAAGCAGGGATACTGCCCAGCCCCACCTAACCCCCCCTCCCACCCCACACTGGGCAATTCACCTGTTACCAGTAACCTGGCCAGTAAAGGTATGTTGCCCCCATGGTCTCTCCAATGACGAAATTCATGGTGAAAGTGATTCCTGAGGTGGAGGACAAAGAAACAAAGAAGCTAGAGGTAGAAACAAACAGAAGTGATGAGGTGATAATGTCGTAAAGGAAGCTGCCATATACTGGGTGAGTGACCAATGCTTTTATCGCCTATATTATTGTGTGAAAACCAATATAGACTTGTACTACACATAAATTCGTGCCAAATAAATAAATAATATACGTAATTTAAAGTGGCTTGAATTAGTTAACCCTTCCATAGTTCGTTTTCTTTAGCCAGGTACCCTGAAAAAGAAGGAAAATGTAAGGCTGAATGACACCTGTATCAACATTTTTAACCTCAGGAGGGCGATTTCTCTATGAATTTTCGATGTTTCTCACCAAAAGCGGAGGTTTGAGAAAAAAAAAAAAAAAAAGGTTGAAAGTTGGTCGGGATCTAGGGGTAGACTGGGTAAAAGACGGTCAGGACTGGGCGGGTTAAAACAGTTACATTAGCCTACGGTTGGGCAAAATCATTTACACAAAGCCTATTTTATAACAGTGTTGAATATCTCATGGAATTTATTTAATACTGTACTTAAAGCATACCAGTACTGTCGTATAGTCAAAAAATCGTGTCTGACTATCATAACCCGGGGACCATCTGTACTTTCATACATTCACACATACTAATCATCATCTTGGCTTTCTATGTCTCCTACAACCCTCCAAACCACTAACATTACCCTTTTCATAATCCTCACTACCAATCATGCCAGACAGTTTGAAAGCAATTTTTCAAAAAACTATATCACAAGCTTATCAGTCAATGGATTCTATAACAGAAAATACAGAATTGCAATCCTCAACCCTGGTGTGCATTATGAAAGATCTAATTCTAAAGATGTGTTAACTTACTATTAAATGTACAAAACAACTAATCTATAAAAAAATATGGAAGAAATATACCAGTGATTAAAAATTACCAGGCATGGCAAAAAGCAGAGCACCTTCTCCTTGACTCTTCAGCCATCAGAAAAATTAAACGACCAAAAGAAGCAGGGGTAACTATCCACATTCTATAATCTATACATATACAATTACAGCACCCAACAAAGAGAATCAATAATACATGTTCAATAAATGTGATTTGCTGTGAAGCCTGCTGCTGCTGTGGTCCAGCTTGAAGGACCTGCTGTGGCTGCTGCACCAGAGGCTGCTGCTGTAGCAAGAGCTGTTGCTGAAGCTGAGGGGGGTGAGCTCCAGGCTGACCCAGCTGTGGCTCCTGAGTCAAGTTCAACGGTTGTACCTGCTGCTGCTGCTGCTGCTGCTGTTGTGGTGGTTGCTGTTGTTGCTGCTGCGACTCTGGCTGTTGCTGGTGTTGCTGAGGAGGCTGCTGCTGAACTTGGAAAGACTTTTGCTGAGGAATCTGCTGCTGCTGCTGCAGCTGCTGGTGTTGCTGTTGTCTCACCTGGTCTTGTGGTAAAGGAGTTCTGGAAAAAGTAAGAAGACTATGCTGATCTAAAACAGTACTCACAAACTAATGAGTAGTATTATTTGTGCATTGCAGTACCATACTTCTTTTTCTAATGGCAGTTCACAGTACCAGTAACTGATTATGCTGCAGAATACATAAACAAAAACTACACCAGTAATATGACATTTTTCTTGCCTTTCACCATCATCATCCTGACCCTTTTTGTTTTCCCTTACACCATCATCATCATCCTGGCCCTTTTTCCATTACCAGACTGAGTGAGTATGATTCACATGCAAAGGAAAGCACATCAACCAGTTAAGTGGGCCACACAAATTCATGTTATTCAGGCCCCCAGAATCTTGGTTTCACCACATTAGGCAAACCACCTGCATTTTTTCCCCTGTATGTTTCTCAATTTTCAATCCTACACAACAAAGCACAACCAGAAAATAACAACCTATGTCTATCACATCTGGCATTAATTTACGCATGTAGAGTATTATACGGCATCATCATCGTAGTCATCCAACCCACACTGCCCCATATACAAAGGAGCACAGGGGTCCAGGGCTAATTTACTCAATCCCGACAACGGTGATCAGCTACACTTGCCCTCGAGTGGCAGTATGCGAGCCATCCACCCTTTGATGGAAACCCTTAATTGCCCAATCCGGCTGGAGTGCCGTAACCTACTGAGCCATTGTGCGTCATTTGGCTTTTGGTTATATGGTTACCACCCAACAGTGTAAATGGTTTCCAGGGGTACAGGAATCTATTAGGCCTGTCACTTACCTATTAACTCTTTGAGCTTGGGATTGTGATAACTGTTGTTGCTGCTGCTGCTGTTGCTGTAGAAGCTGTTGTTGTGTTAACTGCTGCTGCTGCTGTGCAAGCTGCTGATGTTGCTGTTGTGTAATTTGATGGTGTTGCTGCTGCAGAATGATCTGCTGAGGATGCTGCACCTGAGCTGGCTGCTGCTTTATGGCTGGTGTCCCTCCAGCATACACAACCTGCACAACATAACACCCACAATTATACCACCAAACATCAGTCATTAACCTGGAATTTCTATTTGCTGGATCTCACTCTTAGTACAGTAGTTCAGAGCATTTAACCTCTTCAAAATGATAATGTTATGACATACTCTGGATGCCAACAGACAAATTAAGCTATGATGGGCTTTTGAAGTAAAGAATACGAAGGCTATACATAACCCTCCTAACTCTAAGTCTCTTCTTAGCTGAAATGAGCAGGAACATCAATCACTCAATCAGTTCAAATGATGCCATACTTCCAGATACGACTTATATTGCCCATGGACTGGAAATTAATCAAGTGCCAAAATCAGTCAATCATTTCCCAACAGATGCTGTAAGCTGTTTGGGAAATGGAGTCTAAGATGTGCAAGTGGATTTAGCACAACGTGTGAATTTCCACTTAAACACTTGACTATTTACTGGTAACTGAGTTTCTTGCTTAACCTGCCGAGTCCCACTGACGTACGATGCACGTCACTACTTTTTCCCACGGACAGACCCACCGACGTGCATCATACGTCACTCAATTGTAAGGCCCATTGTGTGCATATTTTTCAATATTCGCGGGTGATTTTTGGTAGGCATATGTGGGAGACCTTCCTCTACCTGCTGTCAAGCGGGGATACTGCCTGGCCCCACCTGACCCCCCCTCCCCCCCACACTTGGTAATTCACCTGTTAGCAATAACCTGGCCAATAAAGATATGTTGCCCCCATGGTTTCTCCAATGACGAAATTCACAGTGAAAGTGATTCCTGTGGTGGAGGACAAAGAAACATAGAAGCTAGAGGTAGAAACAAACAGAAGTGATGAGGTGGTAATGTCGTAAAGGAAGGTGCCATATAAAGTACGACCTCACTATAACGGACTAATTGGGGCCCATGCCAGTCCGAAAAATGCGAAATTCCGATAAATGCGACATCCGGACTTACCCCTGCTAATCCGGACTTTTTTCGATATATCAGACATTAGTCCGGATTGCATCGGTAGTTTTCACCACCATTGCAGTATTGTACTGTGTTATACCTTCACTACATTAATCAAATGGTATAATAATACTGTACTGTGCACTGAAAACCATGTCTTTTACTTGTCGTCTTGTGGTGAACATAGCTGAAGTGGTCAGGCAGTCCGGACTGCTTTCTGGCTTCATCGGACTTTTTCCGATATATAGGAGTTTAGTCTGGTAGCTCCTCGAGTCCGATAAAAGCGAATTCCGGTCTACTGAAGTCCGTTATATTGAGGTTTTACTGTACTGGGGTTTTGGGTGAGTGAACAATGCTTTTATCACCTATATTATCGTGTGAAAACCAATATAGACTTGTACTACACATAAATTCATACCAAATAAATAAATAAATACATAATTTAAAGTGGCCTGAATTAGTTAACCCTTCCATAGTTCGTTTTCTTTAGCCACGTACCCTGAGAAAGAAGGAAA
Organism: Birgus latro; assembly: GCA_018397915.1. NCBI lineage: Eukaryota > Metazoa > Arthropoda > Malacostraca > Decapoda > Coenobitidae > Birgus > Birgus latro. The sequence continues at coordinate 48,740 of JAGKTI010001620.1, read as the reverse complement.
ACGTAAGGCTGACTGACACCTGTACCAACATTTTTAAGCTCAGGAGGGCGGTTTCTCTATGAATTTTCTATGTTTCTCACCAAAAGCGGAACTTTGAGGGGGGGGGGAGAATCAGTCGGGTTCTGAAGGTGTGTTGTGTAAAAAATTGGTCGGGACTGGATGGGTTAAGGATGGTGACTGTGTGGCTAGTTATAAGGCTTGCAGTCAACTTTTACTACCATGGTAACACCTATCACCAATTATCTACTCCCTACCACACAATTAATTCACTGGCCAAATATTAGTCATTAACTTCAGTTATAATTTACTGGATCCAAAACCAAACTCCTTCCATATAAGGAAATCTTTTACATTATTATAATTTTCTTGTTCCTGCCAGGTTACTGTACTTATTCTACTTAGAGACCTTTCAAACTGAAGGTAATACACCCACTCATTAACAGTTATACTAAGATGGGGGTCTCCTAAAAAAATAATAATAATAAAAAAAATAGTACAAAAAGTTATAATAAAGAAAAGGTTAATATTAAGGGTAGGTGACTGGCCTAAGTTCTTGGTGGCAATTCATGATTAAAAACTTTCTGCTGTCTCTTAAGGACTCACGGTGATGGAAGCAGCACCTGACCCTCACTCCATTTGGCATTTTTGACCATCAGACCATGAGTCTTAACCTATCAGTTAAAAGTAAATAACATATGCCAGTCACTCTCAAGCTTGATGATGTTCCAAGAGGAAAGGAATGAACTGTCCATGATAAAATAGTAGACCCTTATTGATGGTATTCTTGGTGTCCTTATTCTCACATAATGCCTCTGTTCACTAAAGCTATGTGTAAAATGCTACTGAGTTAGTACAGTCTCAGGACAATGCACATACTAACACTATTCATGTACAGTAAGGAAACACAAATACGCAGATGAGGTGATCTCAACTTCATGGACTTATTGCTTCCTTTGCCAAAGGTGCTAATGAAGAACTAGTGACATGTACAGTACCTCTAATATCACTTAATAATAAATTAATGAATTAATATGTCACGTGCTGAGAAAACGGAATACAGTTTCAAAACAGAATGAGTCACAGTTCTGTACTAGGGTACCCATACTTCTGTAGGGGTTAATACAGTAAAAACACCTTTTTAGATATGGGAGTACTGGTATGCCTAGGAGGAGCCACATTTATCTGCCAGATATTTTTCAAGAAGAAGGTGCTTCATTCTGAGCGCATCATATTAAGGTCCTGATGCTCCTACACTGATCTTTTACTTTTTAACTTGTTCATATACAGCACAGCATTTGAGAAAATTATATCACTGGCTGAACTCTTCACCAAATTACAAGTTGTGCATAATAAACAGGGGGCAACACAGGATTAGATGATGGATGGATATTTTTTTTTTTCTTACATGACTGGTAATATTAGAGTTGCACTGTAATGTTACCTGTTGTGGGTGAGGAGGGCCAATCTGGTATAGCTGCTGCTGCTGCGACGTGTACACAACTCCTTGCTGGACCTGCTGTGAGGTGGAGTAAGCATCCTGTCCATTCAAAAAGACCACAGTAAAACCTTCCTCCATTACACATTCAACTCATTTAGATGGTATTTTATGATAATCATGCTCTATGTACTACAGAACAGCAGACACTCTTCCATTCATCCAACCCTTGACCTTCCCACCAAGAGTGTTGGGGACAGAACACAAACATTTTTTTTTTTCATCTATCATACTGACAGACGTTTAGGTTTCAGATGAAGGTAAGCAGTATTCCCAAATTCTCAGGTTTAAAAGATGAGAAATCATCCCTATCTGGTCATGTGCCTCACACCTCAGTCATTTTGAAGTTTATCGTACAGCAGTACATGGCTAATTCCTTCCTAATCTGGAAAATTCACTATTTAACACCTCCAACAGTGAGCTTACACACCACAAAACTGAACTTTAATGTTTGAAGGACAAAATACGGATTAACATGCAGTACCTGAATTTAATACAACTGAAATTATTTAACAAAACAATGGAATGACACCCTGAAGACCGTAAAATAATCCAGAACTATAGAGTATTTGCTGGCAACTTGAGACGCTATTAAATTAAAACACTAGCCTCAGAAGTTGTGAGGGCTACAATACTGCTACATGATACTCTGTCTGCCAGAAATATAACAAATAAGTTTCCCTGTGGTGAGATACTGGCCACTTGCAGCAAGGTAAAATGTACCACTGACAAGGATAAAAGTAGTGACATAGAGAACAATGGTCACAATAACAGTACCAGTTTCTTACTGAAATCAAACCAATTCAAGTACACCTATTTTAATATAACATAACAACTTAGAAAGCACTCAGAAAGCACATACCTCCACCAATGCCACTGCAGGATCTGGATCCACCCAAAATTTAATCAACTCTTTCTTGGCCCATGGCCCACCCTTCCACAAAACTTCATTGAAATTCATTTAGAACTTTTGGAGATACTGTGTGGACATACAAACAAACATAGGTGAATACATAACCTCCTGCAACTTCGTGAAAAGAGAATAACTGCAGTAGGCCTGTTGGTCCATGCTAGGCAGCTCCTATAAGACTGTGCTTAGACTACTACAGCAAACTCCTTTACCAAGAACTATACACAACTATCTTATCACTATCTATACTAGCTATACTTATCAAACTGAAATAGTCCACACAGTACAAAATATTTTCATCCTTACTTTATTGGAAAACAGGGTTAAGATAATTATGATTAACATTTCTCAGTTTAAGTGTATCAGAGACTACGTACGCAAAACATGAATCTTTCTGTTTCATTACCATCTTCATCATAATCCTGTTTCCCAAATTCCCAAACACAAATGGGGTGGGCTGGGTAGGCTATACACAAATAACATCTCACCGGTTGAGACTGGGTGTAAATAACCTGTTGCTGAGTCTGCTGGCCCGCAGCTGGGATGGTGATAGAATAGGTTCCCTGCTCCACTAAAATACCCCCTCTGAAAGGAAATAAAAGTAATGCTTTAGTGTATTTGCAATGTAAGCCAATGCCTTCTTAAATGAAATTCACCAGCTGAAAAATAATGAAGACTGCAATACACATACCAGTACAACACAACCCAATGCCCTTTTAACCTCTTAAGCAACACCCATTCATCTTGTCCTCAGTTATGTCAGACTACCATATATTATTTAGTTCCAATGACCCCTAATGACCCTTTTCATAGTGTGAGAGTTAATGAAGGTTTCATTAAGCCTTTCAGTTTGAAAAGTAAAGCTGAATGAAATCCTCTGAAGATAACAATACCATGTAATCCCTCACCCCATCCTGATGTGGGAAAAAAAAAAAAAAAAGTCAGGATGCTGCAGCTGTTGATGCACTCTTAAACCAAACACTAAATCTACTGGTGAAAATCCAATACATCTCAATACCTTCCCAAATTTCTAAACACACTTACAACCAACACTTTAACTCCTTTACCCACTACCAAATGGGGAGGATATGATTCCGATATACGAACAGGAAAAAGCAAATTACCTTACTGTAAAAGAACTTTGATACTGAACCAAGAAAGAGCTAAGTTAGTCTTTCATCCTTTCACTCAACATCCATGCCTTTGGTACACCATGCTCAATACATACTACAATTTTCTGAACAGTATATCGGGGGGGTGGGGATCTAGTCTAGCAATTCCATTTGTCTCATTCATGCACTGGATGTGAAAGGAAAAGAAGTACCTACGACAAAAATATAAACCCTAAGTAAATCCCACCAGAATTTCAACATACATAATACTGTATACACAATATAACAAGTATTGTAAGCATGCTGCACTAATAAGAATAATTTAAAATACAGATAAGTTCGGAAGTCTATGTAACACCATGCCACCTATGGTATCCTAGACATTACATTAAAGGATCAGAGGCAGTATACTTATGTGGTAAACCTACACATGAATTTCAAGAAAAAAAGTAGCAAAAGCTCAACAAACCTTACTTTCAACCAATAAAGGGCTATGAATATTCTGAGTAAAATATCTGGTGTTAATGTATCAAAATAGCTAAAGTAAATAGGGCCACTAGCCTTTAAAAGGGATGAGATAGGTTATTACCATACCCTTTCAACCTGAAGATGTTTTAAATATTTTACTCTTCTTACTGTCAGACAATTTCATTCAGCTTAGGACAGATTTTTAAAACAGGAGGAGTAAGACACTGCCTTTACTGGCCTCTTCACTACCAAGCATCTCCCCTCAAGTGACATAAATTATCTGCACAAAGCAAGACTAAAATTTAAAAAGACATCCTCAGGTTGAATGAGTCTACTACTTGAACATTCTCTTACTCAGTGTCCATTAGAGTGAGTTCTTCTCCATCGGGTGATATCACAAACAGCTGCTGTTCCTCCATATTCATCACTCGCAGCCTCTACTCTTATGTCTGCAAACAGGTTGTAATATACCTGTAAATTGGAAACTTATCTATCAGGACACGAGCCTACAATGCTTATGTACAGTACAATAATTCCTCACTTAACAAGAGGTGTTTTTAAATGGTACAGAAGTATCAGACAGGATACCTTCAGGACCACTGGGGCTACAATATAAAAGTGTCCCTAATGTTTATGGAAGTGAAGCACCTTGCACTGGAAAAACACTGACTGAATGGAGTGATAGGCTATAAGATATGCTACTAAAAACTACAAAATTAACCCTTTCATTCTTATTACAACTCTAGCACAGTCCTTTCCAACTTATAAACTTGGCTGGGAACAATATGTGGCATATAACTGGAAGAGCCTTTACAACGAGTAAAAATTCATTAACACATGAAACCAAATACAGCATCTACAAATTACTGGTGAATATATGACCACAAACAGGAAATGATGTTGGCAGCATTTTTCTAACCAACGGCCTGAAGTAATTTTATCAGTAATATTATTATTGAGCAAGCAACACACTGAATAACGTATTATACTGATGAGATTATATAAAAAAATAATTATTCTTCTCAAACAATTTAAGAAACTATCAGTACTAATACTGTACAGTAAACTCTCAATTATCCATCATCACAGGATGGGACTGAAGTGCATTGGTGATGTGATGAGAAGAGGTACAAATTGAGATGGTTTGGGCATGTGGAGAGGATAGGGAATTGACAACTGGGAGCAGAAAGAGAGAAGTGTTAACATTAGGGGTAGGGTTGCGAGGGGCAGACCAAAAAAGACCTGGGACAAAGTCACTGAGTGTGACCTCAGGGATAAGAGACTGAATAAGGAAGCTGCCAGAGATTGCGCAGCATGGAGAGCCACCATTAAGTGACCTAGGCTGAGACATGCAAGCATATTGGCGCCTTTAAAAATGAAACGAAACACAACATTACCTAGCCCAATGCAATATCCGGCAGTATTGGCTTGGTTCTATTAAAGCGTATCCATTGAAATTATACAGCATTAAGTGCCGAAACCCTGGCTCTGTACTACTGTACAGTACTGTATCATTACTGTATTGACTTTCATGATAGTTTTCATCTTTAACTCATGAGAAAAATTTTAAGACAGACAGTCAGGACGGACAGTAACACAATAATCGGATTGGCGCCGAATGCTGAGACATTGGGTGGTACTATGCAATATCCGGCATTCTGCTTTATTTGGCGTAGGAGTTGGCTGAATTATATCAGATAATTAAATGTTTACTGTATACCGTACATCTATCCCAGCTAACACCACATGATTTTAAGGGCAAGTAACTGGATCCTAAGTGTTAATACTGTCCCTCATGACAGTACTCTTTGCAGCTAACAGCTACCAGACAATTTTATTCACCTGAGAGGGCATCACAGGGACACGAGTGTTAAGTGAAAACTGCTTGTGAGTACAGTACTATGGTATCTTTCAGAGAAAAGAAACTGCTCAAACACTAAATCATAGCCAAAGTTGCTATCTATCTATCTGTTGCCAGATGCCATAATCCTGTAAGGAGTGGCCATTTGACTTTGAGTTATTTGTTTTACAGGGAGGGGCACTAAAGTTGCTGATAAGTGTAAATGTGTATGTGATGTGACTGGCCGTAACTGCACATTTTAAATGTTAAAGGCAATAACCAGTCTGACGAAAGTAAATGACACACATTTCGTTTCGTTTTTTTGAAGGCTGCAACATGCTTGCATGCGTCGGCCTTTTTGGATTGGAGCGTGTAGCATTTTATGACCGGATGCCCTTCCTGATGTCTACCAATGACCCTTGGGTGGATTTGATCCTCCGACCCTACGGCCAGAGCGGAGCGCTCTAACCCACTGAGCCACCTCGAATCTAAAACATAATCAGTATACAAGACACAGCAAAGAAAAAGGAATTTTCAGCAAAGAAAAATGATGTACTGTAATACTGTGTGAAAACTGTTCCTGTATTAACGGCTTTATTGTGGAAAACCACGTTACCGTACCAAATATAACACTGTGTTAAAGAAGGAATTACTGTACTCTGTAACTACATATCAATAATCCAATCAATATACAGCCAGACACCTTCATCCCAGAAGGGGTAGCCTCAAACAAACTGCCTCCATGTCACCCTGTCCTCTGTCATCAGGCTGTCTCTCTCTCTCCAACTAACATCCCCCCCTCCCCTCTCATATACTTCTGGGTATATGCACCATATCTAAACTAACTTACATCTGTACAATATCATATTATCCACTTCAACTCAGTTATGTATTTTCCTATAATTTACTTTCTCTTCCACTGATAATTCTGTTCATGTTCGGAGAGCCTTCTTAAACAGGAGGAGGTAGACACAGCTCTAAACAACCCCTCCATTACCTGGGGGCTCTCCTAAGCTATGGTAAACCATCCAGGCAAAGCAAAAATAAAATGACAAATACTGTGCACTGAAATGACAGACTTAAAACATATCCATATTTTTTTATAAAGATGTGAAGTAAGTTTAGTCCCTGGCAATATTAGTTTCTCTTCCACTTCCAAAATTATACCATATTTTATGATTCAGGTGTAAGCCTACTGTACATACAATGGAGTAATCTTGTGATTATATACCAGACGTTACCCAACAGTCATCTACGGAATGTGTCGGTTTTGGTTACCTAATGACAGCTCTACATGATGCTTGATCTCAAGCAGCCTCTCCATTTAGTCCCTTATCCCTGAGGCGATACTGTATGATCTCATCCCGAGCTTATTTTTGGTCTGCCTCTCGCAACTCTACCCTCAACATTCATGTGGTACTCTTGCCCTCTGCACCCATTTGTCATCCTCCATCATCCTTTCTACATGCCCAAACCACCTCAACCTGCCCTTCCCATCGTTTCGTTTCGTTTCGTTTTTGAAGGCTGCAACATGCTTGCATGCGTCGGCCTTTTTGGATTGGAGCGTGTAGCATTTTATGACCGGATGCCCTTCCTGATGTCTACCAATGACTCTTGGGTGGATTCGATCCTCTGACCCTACAGCCAGAGCGGAGCGCTCTAACCCACTGAGCCACAGCTGCTACAATTTATATAAAGATTTCCCCGAGCTAGATCTTACAATGAGATCATATAGCCCCGCTAGGTAACAGGAGGGCGCTACCCCTCCCGGCACGGCAGTCCCAGGCGCGGCTCGAACTCGCGACCCCCCGGTCCCGAGCTTGATGCTCTACCTCTGAGCCACCGTGCCCCCCCATCATAACAATAATATATTCAAGTCCCATCAATCCTCTCAACTCTTCATTTGCTATTCTATACCTCTCCACTAGGCACGTCAATCATGGATGCACTTCACATCCATCTAATCATTTCATCTTTACGTCGAAGCCTACGCACAGCCTCCTCACTTACTACCCAAGCCTCACTACCATAGGGTATTACACTCCTACTACATGCTGCATACAAAGGTTCCTTAGCATTGAAGACAAGCCCTCTCAATGTATTGAAAAAAAAAAAAAAAAAAAAAAGGATAAGGACCATATAATGAAGATAATGGAGGGAGTTCATACTGTATGATTAGAAGAGTGAATACTGATGACACGCAGTTTTTGTTTATGCCTGGCAAAGGGACCACTGATGCCATAATCATTGTTTGACAGCTTCTGGAAAAACATAAGATAGAAAAAGGATCTGTACTTTTTGTTGATTTGGAGAAGGCCTTTGACAGAGTCCCTAGAAAGTTGATGAAGTGGGCAATGAGAAAACTTGGGATCAAGAAGTGGCTGGTTAAGGTAGTCATGGCTTTGTATGTGAGTGCTCACACCCAGGTAAGGGTGAATGTAGATTTAAATGATGAGCTTTCTGTGAATGTTGGTGTGCATTAGGGATCAGTCTTGAGCCCTTTATTGTTTATCATGGTATTTGAAGCCCTCTCATGTGACTTCAGAAATGGACTCCCATGGTAGATGTTGTATGCTGATGATTTGGTGGTGATTACAAAAAATGAAAGGGGGAAGGAGGAAAGATTAAGTGGAGAGACAGCATGGGACACAAAGGCTTGAGAGTAAATACAGATAAAACAAAATTGATGGGATCTAGGGTTGGTGGTGGTACTGTCAAAAAAGAGGGGGAGTGGCCATGCGCGATTTGCCACAAAGGCGTGGGAAGTAATTCCATCTTGTGCAGAGTTTGTGGTAAATGGGTGCATAAGAGATGTAGTGGTATTAGAGGCAGACTGCGATATAATGCTGATTTCATGTGTGCTCTATGTCAGGGAGAGCATGTGGAGATTGTCAGGTGTGAAATGACTGATCTTGCTGGTGAGTTTCTCGAGTGTGTGGAAGAGTTCTGTTATTTGGGAGACATTATGTGCTGGAGGTGGGGCTGGAGCTAGCTCTGACTAGAGTGAGGAGTGGTTGGAAGAATTCAGGGAGCTGTTGCCTCTCCTGACATTGAAAGGGCTCTCCCTTCACTTTAAGGGATCTTTGTGCTGTATGTGGCATGTGTAAGGAGTGCAATGCTGTTTCACAGTGAGACCTGGCCAATAAAGGAAGAGGATATTCGCAGGCTCATATGTACAGAAATAACTGATTAGGCGGATGTGCAATGCATCCATGAGTACGAGGCCTGGGGGCACTATGTTCACAATGGAAATGTTGAGAGATAGGATGGGACTGCAGTGTGTTAGTGTTGTGATAAGGAGAGGTAGATCGAGATGGACAGGGCATATGGTGAGGACGGGGGATGATAACTGGGTGCAGAAAGTGAGAAGTGTTACCGTTAGAGGTAGGGCTGCGAAAGGTAGACCAAAAAAGACCTGGAATTAAGTCGCTGAGCGTGACTTCAGGGATAAGAGGCTGAATAGGGAAGATGACAGAGATCAAGCAGCATGAAGAGCTGCCATTAGGCGACCAAGGTCAATGCAAGCATGCATGTTGGAGCCTTTAAAAACCAAATGAATGATAAGGCTACTGATAATCAAAACAGAACTGAAAGGCGGTGCGACAAAATACCAAAATAGCATTTTTAATTGGAAACATTATAATTTTTATCAACATACATGTTCATACACATTTATCTGAAATCCGGACAAGAAATTGTGCTTAATTTAACTGTTAATAAAAAATCAGGATTCAGAAAAAAAATGTGCTAAAATTAACAGGTATATCCCCTTCAGATCAACACACCTTGACAGACTTCTGTTTTGCATAAACATTGACTTACAGCGCAACTATGTGTATTTGCATGTCAAAACAAAATTTTTAACAAACTAGAAGTCTGTGAAGGCAAGCTGTTGAGCTAAAGGAAAAACAGTTCACTACCTTACGTTTTTGCTCTGAATCCTGATTTTTTATTAAGTTTCAATAAACAAAATTTTGACCGTATTTCAGATAAATTGGTGTGAGTGGACCTATATGGCGATAAAAATGGCAATAGCTACTTTCCATTTAAAACTGCCGATTCGGTATTTCATTGCACCCCACTGAAAGGAAGGATACAGTATTTAAAGTGGCAAATCAAATAAAGAGGGAAAACAAGGATATCATAGGTGAGCAGTAAGAATGATGAGGGAAAGGTAGTGGTGGACCATGAGGATGTTAAAGATACCTGGAGAGAGCATTATTGCCAGTTGCTAAACGAGGAGTTTGACTGGAAAAGGGAAGGTTTGGAGTCAGCAAATCCAGTGTTTGGCCACCGGCCTTTGATTCATGCTACTACTGTGAGGAATTGTCTTTCCCTCCGTGCTAAAAGATCTTTGTATGCAGCATGTTAAATGTACAGAAATGACAATGATTACGTGGATGCGTAGTGCGTCCCTGAGTGCGAGGCCTGGGGGTCTAGGTTTACGATGGAAGTGTTAAGTGGTGTTGTGGAGAGGTAGACTAAGATGGTTTGGGCATGAGGAGAGGATGGGGGATGATAACTGGGTGCAGTAAGTGAGATGTGTTAACGTTAGGGGCAGGGTTGCGAAAGGCAGATAGAAAAATACCAGGGACGAGGTCACTGAGTGTAACATCTGGGATAAGAGAC
>JAGKTI010001620.1:0-24287 GCA_018397915.1 Birgus latro | reverse complement strand
TGAGCATTAAACCCCACCCATCCCCTCAGGTATAAACCCATACAGCTTCATCCAGTTTGAATTCTGTAAGTCACTAGACCATTATGCATCATTTTGTTATATAGTCACCTCCCAGTGCAGTAAATGGTTTCTTGGGGTACATGAAACCATTTGCCTTGTCACTTTGTGTAGATTCACAAAGAGAGAGAGAGAACAATCCATCAGAGATTTTAATGATACTTTAATAGTAATAACAATGAGTCGTGCATTTTACATTGCAGCTTGAGCCGATGGACAAGGTAGTTCTGATCAACGTACTCTTCCACCTGAACATGATCCGAGGCAAGACCCTTATTTTTGTCAACACTGTGGACCGAGGATACAAGTGAGTCAAAGTTCCTGCATCTGGGGTAGCCTTTGTTGTGTATGGTGCACTCTTTTCACTTTAACTTGGCCAGAAAAATGTGTACTCTCCATCTTGAATGCTGAGTTGTAATACTAGATTGACACTAGAATGATGCTAGTCATGAAGAAATGCTCTGAAAAGGATGTAGAGCTGTTCTGCCACTGAGCTGTGTGAAATCAGCAGCAGAAGAAAGGAAATTAGGACCAAGTTAAGATGAAAGGAGTATAGTTCCCTCTTAAGTATTTGGAAATGATAGATAGAATGATAGTTGTAAAATTATTATTATACATCCTGAAGGAGTTGATATGGCACTGGCTTTTACCATTCTATTTACTGCATGTATTTTTCATTTATTTGAGTGGCTTCTTATGGTACTGTTATATTTTTTTTTTCCATTAAACCGAACTGTATTGGGCTTTTTCTTTTATTGACCACTTTAAAGTACCAGACTGTCTTTTCTTACCTCAGCCTGTGTGTGTGTGTTTGTGTGTGTGTGTGTGTGTTTTTATAATATCTAATACATTATCCCTTTTGGTAGATAAGGGCTAAGGCATTGACCCTGGGTAGAGGTCTTTGGTTTTGGAGCATGTAGCACTTTATGACTGGATGCCCTTCCTGATGTCTACCAATGACCCTTGGGTGGGCTTGAATCTCCGACCCTTTGGTCAGAGCGCTGTAACCAACTGAGCCACAGCTGTGATATAACTGCAAAAATCTGAAGTACAGTAATAATGTTTCAATTAATCAGATTTGTTTTTGCAAATTTTTGAAAGCTTCATAAAATAGCATTCACACTTTTATCACTTTTTATTGTAATTATTATTATTATTATTATTATTATTATTATTATTATTATTATTATGATTCACTGTATATTTGTGTCAAGCAGAGTATTAGCTTGCATAATTTTGCTACTCTGTATTATTCCTGACACGGATAGTTGTTAGTGCCATCCATTTATGTTATGTTCATTTGAGAGCAGGTCATAGGAGACCATAGTGTTGAAATTCACTTACAGACTGAGGATGTACCTAGGCCAGTTTGGGATCAGCTCATGTGTGTTGAACTCAGAGATGCCGGTTGCCTCGCGCTGCCATATTGTGGAGCAGTTTAACAGTGGCAAGTATGACATCATTATTGCCTCAGATGAACAGAGCCTGGAGGATCCCAAGACCAAAATCAACAAACCAAAGAACAGCAAAAAAGGGTAAGGAAGGATACAGAGGATGGAGGGAGAGGGAAGTGAGAAAAACAGAGATGGGATGAGGAAGGAAACAAGGAGAGGAAAGGGGATGTTACAGTGAAAGGGAAAGAGAGATGATGATAAAAAAAAAGGTAAGAAAGAAAATGAAACAGTGGCAGGTGTGACGTATTATACTGTATTGCCTGGGGTGAACAGAGCCTTGAAGACCCAAGAATTTAAATCTGCAAACTAAAGAACAACAGTAAAAATGGGTAAGGAAGGAAACAGAAGGGAAAAGGGAGGGAAGCAAAAAAGGGGAGGAAGGGAAATGGAAAGGGGGAAAGAAAACAAAAAAGGTGGTGAGGGAAGTGAAGAAAGGGAAAGAGAGGGGAAACAGGAAGAGAGGGGAAGGGGCAAGGAAAAGGGAAACAGGTACAGAAAGAGAGGGAAACAAAGGGCAAGTGGCTGAAACAAATAGGGAGAGGAGGGGAGAGCAGAGAAAGCAAGGAAAAAGGAGGTAAGGAAGGCAAGAGAAAGAGAGAGATCAAGAAGCAAGAATAGACAAGGAAAGGAAAAGAGAGGGAAACAAAGAATGAGAAGAGTAGAAAGATTAAGGAATGAAACAGAGAAAGAGAAAAATAGAAGAGGCTAAAATGGTAAGGAATTAAACAGAGAAAAGGAAATGGAGATGAAAAGAGCATATTCCAGTGAAGATGTTAACCCCTTCAGTATGATTGTGCCATTCTTATCATGTCCTTTTAACCACTTGATTATTATGTTCATCTTAGGGGAAACATATGATATTGAAGGGATTAATTTCTTCATCTTGAGGATGTACTTTGTATTTTATTCTGCTTGATGACAAAATAATTTTATTCACCTCAGAAGAAACCCTGGCAGTGAAAAGGTTGGAAATAATATCCATAAACCCCTAAAGTGTGAGAGAATGCTTTGTACTTTATCCTAGCCAGTCCTAGAAATTTAATTCAGCTCAGGAGAGGTTCTTTACAGTAGAGGGCTTAATGAAGATCATTTTAAGCAGTTCTCGACAAGGGATCCATCTCAGTCCATGGCTGCAGCGATCTATCTTTCATTTAATCTTTTTTACCCACAGCCACTCAGGGATGAGTGAGGCTGGTCACTCTCATCTTAAATGTCAGGACCAACTTGCCTTGCCACGGGCTCCTACGCTCCTCATGGGGGAACATAGGATTGGATGATGAATGAATGAATTACTGTACAGTACTGTATTTAGCATGGGAAAGACTTCAGAACTGCATAGGTTAGATACAGTCTTCTCTGAAGCAAATAAAATCATCCAGCATCAGTAAGAATAAATGACAGGAGTATATTGTCAGAGTGTAGGGTTTAATCGGAGTTTAATCATCATGTAGTAGCACAAATGGTATACCTCATCATATTTTGATTTGGCACACAGGAAGAGGAAGAAAGACAAGGAGTCTGGTGTAGCACGTGGCATTGACTTCCAGTTCGTCTCCAACATCATCAACTTTGACTTCCCCCTGAACTCCGACAGCTACATCCACCGTGCAGGCAGGACGGCACGAGGCAGCAACCAGGGCACAGTGTTGTCGCTGGTTTCCTTAAAGGAGATGAGCCAGTTTAACAAGGTGGAGAAGCGACTCAAAGCCCTATTGCCGGACACCGAGGGCTCTGTCTTCAAAGATTTCAAATTTGATATCTCACAACTTGAAGGGTTCAGGTAAGTGTGTGTGTATGTGTGTGTGCATGTGCATGTTCATGTTTCAATAACATTTTCAGTAAATACCAGATTTGCCTCACCCCTTTTTTAAATAGGGAAAAGAAGAAAGATCAGTATGATGATGAAGGTGATGATGACATTGGCAGTTGAAATCAGCTCATTGTGTAGTGAAATAAATAGTTGGCTTATTTCACTACTGTAGTTACTCTGCTCATAGCTGTTCTATTTTTTTTTTTTTCTGTTATTAAGTTGGGTCACAATCCAAACCAATTATTATTGGGAAATACATTTATGGTGATGATGCTGTAGCCATTTTCCATGGTTATTAATTTCATTGACACATAATTGTTGCTGTTGTTATGGCCACAGTCTTATATGGACATGAATCCAGTGAAATGCAGGCTGACAGAAATTGCCCTTCTGCTGTCCACCATCCTCATTTCAGGGATAGGGATGGTTATGTCAGCCCTCTCCAACACCTACAACCATAAGTGACACAAAGTTATGTGAGGGTTTGTGTATTTACGAGAGCCAGGACATTCCCATTCACTCCAGTTTGACTTAAGAATGAAGGATCATTTGTGGTTGTTTTATTTCATGTTTACCTGGTCCCTCTTGTTACCTTTCAGTGGTGATGAAACAGGTTACTGATAATGCAGCAGCCCATAAAATAGATACTGAACTTTATATTTTCCATGACCAGCTACAATAGCATTCATGAATAAGGATGCACATGTCCAGTAGTTGTTTTATCTGCGGTAGAGTCCACGGCTGGTTGGATATGGAATTACCTCACTACCTAGGCCTGTATTCTCATCGATTAAGGAAGCTTCCTAACACCTCCTCCTTAGCAGTTATTTTGTTTATTATACCTTGCTGTTCTCTTTTGTGTTACTTAAATCATTGCAGTATCACCATACTTTGCATAAATAACATACAGAACGATATTAGCCAGCTGTATCGAAAAATAAATTGGTAAGAACTAGATGTAAGGGAACTGTTTTAACTGCCAAGAATATGAGCCCTTGTCAATTTTTCTTTAGTACATCAGTCAGTAAGTAGAAAAGTTTCATATTACAGTAGGAGTGAGCACTACCTTTGACATCACAATCACATGTGTATCCGTACTTATAAACATGACTGTACCTTATGTTCTTTAACCCGCCAAGTCCCGTCGACGTACGATGTACGTCGCTACTTTTTTCCATGGACAGACCCAACGACGTACATCGTACATCACTCAATTGCAAGGCCCATTGTGTGCACATTTTTCAACATTCACGGGTGATTTTTGGTAGGCATATGTGGGAGACCTTCCTCTACCTGCTGTCAAGCGGGGATATTGGCTGGCCCCTCCTAACCCCCCCTTCCCCCCCTCCCCCCCACACTGGGCAATTCACCTGTTAGCAGTAACCTAGCCAGTAAAGGTATGTTGCCCCACGGTCTCTCTAATGACGAAATTCACAGTGAAACTGATTCCTGAGGTGGAGGACAAAGAAACAAAGAAGCTAGAGGTAGAAACAAACAGAAGTGATGAGGTGGTAATGTCATAAAGGAAGGTGCCATATACTGGGGTTTTGGGTAAGTGAACAATGCTTATAAACGCCTATATTATTGTGTGAAAATCATTATAGACTTTTACTACACACAAATTCGTACTAAATAAATGAAATAAATACGTAATTTAAAGTGGCTTGAATTAGTCAACCCTTCCATAGTTCGTTTTCTTAGCCAGGTACCCTGAAAAAGAAGGAAAACGTAAGGTTGAGTGACACCTCTATCAAAATTTTTTTTACATCAGGATCGCGATTTCACTATGAATTTTCGATGTTTATCAGCAAAAGCGAAGGTTTCAGCCAAAAAACAAAAAGTCGAAAATCGGTCGGGATCTGGGGGTAGGCTGGGTAAAAAACCGGTCGGGACTCGGCGGGTTAACCACTTTCCTACAAATACTATTGGTCTCTGGATGAAGTGTTTAACTGATTGTATAGCAATGCACATGACAGTGGTTGCACCTCCTTCTTAACTTGGCAGTCAGTGGAATTATTTTATCCTATGGGCTTTGGTTAGGTGCATCTCTAACCCTTTCATTCTGGTAACATCTTTTATTCATTAAAGCTTGTTACATCCAGACATATTATACAGCTTTGGGAAAAGTCTTGTAGTCTATTTCAGTATCTATTGCCACTCGTTAATTCCATAAGGTGTTGCTAAAATATATTGCTTCCATGTCACCCTGTTGTCTGTCATCTGGCTTCCCTTTCTCCAACTCACAACCACTCTCTTATATACCTCTCCACCCTGTCCCTCTGTCTCATCTTCAGTCTACCCCTCCTCCCCTCACATACACTCTTGTAGTGAAGGGATAGATAACAGTTACACCACTCTCTCTTATACCTCTCCACCCCATCTCTCTGTCTTATCTTCAGTCTCCCTCTCCTCCACTCACATACACTTTCCTAGTCAGCCTGTCATTCATCCTCTTGTAGTGAAGGGATAAAATACAGTTACATCTAATCTTGCCAATTGGAAATGTCTCCCCAAATGTTATTAAATTTGTTTCAAGATAGCAAGACCTTAATGGAAAATATACCACTGGGGTGAAGGGGTTAAAGTAAAAGACAAAAATAAATATTGTATGTATGTATGGTTGTGCCTGGTTGGTGAATCAGAGAATTTTTAAGACTGTAATATACTTCCTATTTCTCTTGGCACTCAGTTACTGCATTCCTATTTCCAGATCCTATCCTCACTGCTTATATTTTAGCATTAGTGATACTAGTAGTAGGAGTAATAATAATACAGTAATAGCAGCAGTAGTAGTAGTGGTGGTAGTAGTATTAGTGGTGGTAGTAGTAGTAGTAGTAGTAGTAGTAATAGCAATCTCAGGTGTATCTGAATGTGAACCCAGTGGATTGTAGGTCAAGTTGCCCTTCCACAGTCCACCATCCTCCTCTTTGGGGATAGGGAGGGACTTGCAGGGCATTTGTATAATCAGGCAGCTCCACCATTCAGTCTTATTGGTGCCACCACATGATGCCATATAGTTACATGCCACTAGGAACAAAATGGTGATGATGATGATTATTGATGATTAATGATGATGATGGTGATGGTAATGATGATAATGCCATGATTTCTTTGGCAATATCAGGTACCGAGCCAATGATGCCTGGAAGCGGTGCACCTCCATTGCTGTGCGTGAGGTGCGTAAGAAGGAGCTAAAGCAGGAGATTCTCAACTCGGAGCGGCTGAGGACATTCTTCGAGGACAACCCCAAAGATCTGCAAATCCTACGCCATGACAAGGCCAAGCATGGTCTGACCCCCATGGTGAGTCACGGGTGCTAAGAGAGAGACAGAGAGAGGAGGAGAGGGTGTGAGGAAAGGAGAGAGAAACAGAGACCAGTGGGGGGAGAGACAGACAGACAGAGATTGGGGGAAGGGGAGAGAGAGAGAATGGGATGAGGTAGATTAGGGGGCCGACCATTTACTTAGTTGATGTAGTGCTACCTTTAGATGAATTTACACTGAGTGACAAACCAGATGGCTTCATACAGCCAGGAAAACTATTTACTGTACTGTGGTACACCAGTATGGTGGTTGACCTCATAACCTGGGGTGTCATGAAGGACAGACACTCCTGCAACTGCTGTCTCAGTTATACAGTAACACCGTGCTATAACAGACTTCAGTAGAGCAGAAATCACTTTTATTGGAATTTCTCTTTTTTCAAAATGGCTTAGGCCCCAATTAGTCCGTTATAGTGAGGTTTTACCGTGTGTGTTATTGACTCCCATCAAGTGACCAGACCTTAACTTGCTAGCTTGGTTAGTCGTCTCAGAACGTAGATGTAAAGCGAGATAAATCAGGTTGTGAGGAGGCTGATAGTGACCATTTCTAACCTTGTCTTTACAATTGGTGTCTTAAAAGCTTAGGAGAATTGACTAGAGCAAGATTAATATTAAAAAGGCATCCTCTGTGGTGGTGACCATCATCCACTCACCTGATGTAGTGCTGTGTACTTCTGACTTCACATTAATCATTCTTTTTCTGTCTGCCCTATTTTTATTTCTTCCATCTTCCCCCTCACTTTTTATTACTTTTCTTTCCTTTTCAGGTGACTTTACATTGAGTGACTGATGGTGTCCTGTTATCCAGGAAACCATTTACAGTGCTGGTTGGTAACAACATAACCAAACCATACATGTTCCCTAAATAACAACAAGTGGGTTGGTGGAGGGCTAGTGCCCCTCCCTATAAAACAACTAACTCAAAGACGAACAGCCACCCCTTATGGGACTGTGGCAGCTGGCTATAGATAGATAGATAGACATCCTCTGGCTGAAAGGTTTAAGGAAGTGTTAGACAAGTTGAAATTTATTGTTCACATATTGCCATCACCAACTTTTTCTTAGTTTCCACTCACTCGATGTAGTTCTGCTCTCGGGTGTCTGCCCTTTCCTCTCCTCCTTTCTTCTTTCCCTCCTTCCTCTTCTGTCTTTCTTTACTTCCTTCTTTCCTCATCCTTCTGCCTACAGGTGACCTTACACTCCCTCTTCCATCTTTCTTTCCTCCATTCTTTCCTCTTCTTTCTGCCTATGGATGACTCTACACTGGGTGACAAGCCAATTGGTTTCTTACTATGCTGGGTGGTAACCATATAACCAAATTATGGTGCCTGATGCTTTAGTGGGTAATTATGGCACTCCAGTCGGATTGAGCTGGTGAAGGTTTATATCCAAGTGGTGGTTGGGGTTTATTGCTCACGTAATGCCACTCAGGGATGATTGAGGCTGGTCATTCTCATCTTAAATGTCAGGACCAGCTTGTGTGGCCCCAGCCTCCTACGCTTCTCATGGGGCAACGTAGGATTGACTGATGGATGGATGGATTCCATGTAACCTTCCCCTGACCTGCCTACCCAAAGCACATACCAGGATACAGTGTGCCCCAATTAACTGCATAAAGTGTCCCTATTTTTTCTTAGCCCGGGATGTACTATAGGATTTGCTGTAAACCCCACATTTTTTTATTCTTAACCCAGGACATACTAGGATTTGCTGTCACCATTTTTCCATTAGAGGTTGTTGATTTTTTTGCATCCACCATCTTCCCCCAGACACACATGAAGCACATTCCAAACCTACAGTGTACCAGCACAGTTGCATAGTGTGGCCCTTTATTTTGATTAGTTGATGATCATGATGATGATTATTGTTGTTGTTATTATTAATATTACAGTTGTGGTAGGTGGGGGCGCTCACCATCCACTCACTCGAAGTAGTGCTGCTCTTGGGTATCTCCCTTTTCCTTCCCTCCATCCTTCTTTCCTTCCATCTTCGTGTCTTTCTTTCCTTCATTCTTTCCTCATCCTTCTGCCTGCAAGTGACTTTACACTCCCTCTTTTGTCTTTCTTTCCTTCATTCTATCCTCTTCCTTCTGCCTGTAGATGACTCTACACTGAATGACAAGCCAAATGGTTTCCTGTACACCAGGAAACCATTTACTGTGCTGGGTGGTAACCATATAACCAAATTTTGGCGCCTGGTGGTTTAGTGGTAATTAAGGCTCTCCAATCGGATTTAGCCAGTGAAAGTTTATATCCAAGGGGTGGTTGAGGTTTGTTACTCACATAATGCCACTTAGGGATGAGTGAGGCTGGTCACTCTCATCTTAAATGTCAGGACCAACTTGTCTAGCCCTGGGCTCATACGCTCGTCTCGGACGACAAAAGTTTGGATGATGGATGGATTGTTATTACAGTATTATTAGTATTGTTTTTATTTATTTTATTTATTTATTATACTATAGTCTAAGTGAAACCTATCAGATTTGTTGTAACTGCTGTACCATTAACTGAACCTCATAGTTTTGCATCTGATTTTCCCCCCAGGCACACCTGAAGCATGTGCCCGAGTACAACATACCAAAGCAGCTGCGTAGAGTGTCCCGGGTGACTAAGCAGACCCGGGCCAACAAAAAGGTTCCCAAGGTGCCTCTTGACTTGCCAAAAACCAAGACGCAGGAGAGATACATGGTGGGTACACACAGGATTCATAAGTAATACAGTATAGTAGTTCACTTTAACTTATCTCATTTTGTTGTCCTTTTCAGCTAATTTCTCATAGCTCAAAGGCAGAGAAAGAGGACAATACTGTGGCTCTGCATCCTTTACTTCTTCATAGCTAGTATCATTTTCTTAAGTTAACCTATTGTTACAACTCTACATTCAAGATGGGAAGTGGCAGTTTTTAGCCAAGTCTGAGTAAAATGAATATAGCACCATATCACAATTAAGCTTTCAGGATTTAGAGATCACAGATTCAGGCCAAGTTAAAGTGAAAAGCATATAATTTATGTGAATGCATAGGCCTTTTAAAATTTCCAGTCTTGTGACATAGGTTTTACTTTATTCTTATTGCTGTTAGATGAGTTTTTTTTCAGATTAGATGAGGTTATTCAGACTGGAGGAGTTAGATATAGGCTACAGTAGTCCTCAGTAACCCCTGCACTGCTTGAGATTTGTCCATGTTGAATAATAGAATTCAGAGAGGAGAGGGGAAGGGAGAGGTTGAGGATGAGATGGAGGGAGGGGAGAGGAGAAACTGAGGATGAGATGGAGGAATGGGAGGGGAGAAGCTGAGGATGAGGTGGAGGGAGGAGAGGGGAGAAACTGAGGATGATGTGGAGGGAAAGGAAAGACGAGACTGAAGGTGAGATGGAGGGAGGGGAAGGGAGGGATTGGGGATAAGATGGAGGGAAGGGAGGGGAGAGACAGAGGTGAGACGGAGGAGGAGATGGAGGGAGGGGAAGGGAGAGACCGAGGAGGAGATGGAGGGAGGGGAAGAGAGAGACTGAGGAGGAGATGTAGGGAGGGGAAGGGTGAAACTGAGGATGAGATAGAGGGATGGGATGGAAAGGTATATGAGTGAGGGGATATGAGCTGGAGAGGGGGCAGCGTGATGGCAATGGACAGAACAGTATTGAGGTGACTTAGTTTGTGGCCGTCCTTTCCAGGTTTAAGGCATCTTGGTATAGAGACATCAAGAATAAACTAAAATAATATGTCACCAGATTCATAGGGTTCACCATATCAGTACTATGACGTCTTTTTATAAGTGGGGGCACCCACCATCCACTCACTCGATGTAGTGCTGCTCTCGGGTGACTGCCCTTTCCTCTCTTCCTTCCTTCTTTCCGTCCTTCCACTTCTGTCTTTCATTCTTTCCTATTCCTTCTGTCTGTGGTTGACTCCACTTAGGGATGAGTGAGGATAGTTACCTTCATCTTAAATGTCAGGACCAACTTGCCTAGCCCCGGGCTCCTACACTCCTCATGGGGCAACACAGGATTAGATGACGATGATGATGTAATAAAATCAGGTTGTTTGGACATTTCTTAGTGTGTCAGAGTGTAATCATTCTGATTACTTTCCAGAAGAGAAAAGCTGACCCTCTGCAAAGCATGGAGTTCACTGGGTTCAAGAAGCAGAAAACCTAAGTATTTCCGAGTTAAAATAAGACTGTATTTTTTATGAGACATTTAGTGTTACTGAATCTAGAATATTTTGAAGAGTAACCCCTTTGCTGCAGTGTTATCTTATTGAGTTGTATTCTCGCTGTCTCCAGATGATACTCAGTTCAGAAGGGACTTTACAGACTGGTGTTAAATATAGGATCCACTAACCTGGCTGCAAAGAGATTCTAATGCTAAAGAAAATTGCCTTGTAGTATGAAGAGTGATGAAAAAAAAAACATATGTTTACTGCCAGTGACACAGTGTAACGAGGTGGCCCTATTGGCATTTATGCAGGCATCTCTGAGCTTCCTCCCTATCTGCCAAGAGGAGGATAATTTCAGTTTGCAAAATTTACTGGGTTTGAGTTCTGATGAGACTGGTGCCCCAACAACAGCAGCAGCAGAGTTTACTGATGTACCAAGTGGCATTACGTGATGATGATGATGACGATGTTGATGCATAGACCTTCCTACAATAAACTTAGCGTACTGTATCCTTCCTAAGATAAACAGTCAGGTGATAGCAAGAATAAAGTACTGAAGATGTCATTGTACTAACCAGGTTAAATGAGATGATGTTTTGAAATTATAACTCATACCACTTGTTATTTACAGACAGGTAAAAGTGAATTTGTTAATATATTTGTATGGTTTGCAGTTTTATGTGGTTGTTTTTTAAATCCCTGTTCCAGTTTTTAGGAAGGGTTGAGATGATATGATGATGATGATGCTACAGTGGTGATAATAATGATGATGATGTTGATGATAGGATGGTGGTAATGATGGTGATGGGAGTGATGGTGAAATGATGATGAAAATGATGATGTTGATGATAGGATGGTGATATGATGATGGAAGTTATAATTTGGTGATGGGGGTGATGATGATACGATGATGGTAGTATGATGATGATATTTGTCCTTGTGATCTTGAAATGAATTGTTGTCTAATGGTGTACTCCAGCACTCAAGATGAAAGTCAGGAGGTGTATTCATTGATCCAAATCCCAAAGAGGCAGTGGAAGGGTTGCTGGTCATTTAGTACCACCAGGGACATAGGCTGCTCATCTGCCCTGAAATGGTATGAAGTAATGGGAGTGTATTTTGATAGCTGCTGTTGGATTTTGAAGCAGTTTTGATGAAGCTTTGTCAACACTTCTATGGTTGGAAATGTTGGTTCGGAGAGAGACACAGGTTAAAGCTTGTATTCTTTTTTTTCTCTAACATTTCAGGCTACACAGAATTCATCTTCAGAGAGTGTGGGTTCTGTGTAGCCCGATACATCAGAAAAAAAAAATCAAGCTCTGACGTGCCTCTCTCTCCCACACAATATTTCCACTTGTAATGGATTTTCTACTTCTGTGATTTCTGAGGTATGCTTTTACTTGATGTAGCTGATAATGAAATGAAAGGAGGTTGGCCTGGATAGACTAAGGCACTTCATTGGGTGTAAATCTGAGGTGTAGATATGGTTTGCTGTCATATGCTGCCCAGTGAAAAGCAACTGGTCACCCTTGCCTTAAATGTTCAGACTGAGTAGATTAACCCAAGTTCCCCATGCTGCTGGTCGGGCAATAATGAATGATGGTTGGATGAAATGATTGACAACACACACATGCATCTCCAAGACCAACACACTCTTCTCTGGGTAATATGCTTTAAATTACAGTGAGGAACAGCCAATAGCCAGATCCTCTATCCCAAATTTAACCTCCAGATCGGATTGTTTTCATTACTTCTATTACTATCTCTATGGAATCCTTTTTGTATGGGCATGGAGTTCGTCATTTTCAGTCCTTTATTTTCCTTTAAATTGGCTGTCTCTTTCTCTCTAGGGACAAATTGAGCTGATTGAAATGATAGACAAGATGTACGAAAACTTTGCCTGGCAGAAATCATTGTTGGTGTGTATTATTTTTGTGTCATGTTTTTCGGTAAGGATCACTGACACCTCATTTTTTGTAGACATAGGATTGCTGCCAGGACTCTTCCACTTGAATACATCCATGCCTTGAATTGCCACAACTTAAACTCACTCCACACACTGCCACACCTTAGAGTCACCCCTTGCATTGCCACACCATACACTGCCACACCATACAGTCACCCCTTGTCTTGCATTGCCGCACCACACACTGCCATATCTTACAATCACACCTTGCATTGCCACACCTTACAGTCACCCCTTGCATTGCCACACCACTCATTGCCACACCTTACAGTCACCCCTTGCATTGCCACACCACACACAGCTGCACCTCACAGTCACTTTCTCACACTCCTCACCAAACAGTGCCACTCCTCACACTACTGCACCACACTCACACCTCACACTACATCACACAGTACCTCAACACACACTGCCACACATCACAAAGTCACACCACACACTGCCACACATTACACTGTTACACCACACACTAACACCTCACAGTACCTCAACACACACTGCCACACATCACACTACCACACCACACACAGTACACAGCCACACCATTCACAGCCACACTACACACAGTCACTCCTCGCACCACCACGCCACATGTCACTCCTCACACCACATCTCCAGCACAGAATTTCTTAACCCCCAAGAGATGGATCAGGCCTTGTGTAGTGCAGTATATCATTCATTCACACAATGTTTGGTGATGAGATATAATACCTCTTATTTATTAGCCAATATTTATGTATTCAAAATCTAAAGGTACAATAATACATAAAAATATAGATATGCCCAATATTGCCTCTTATCTTGACATGCATATTAGTCTATCATTGTAAAGTACTGGGGTGGGATTCTTTAAAATGTTTATGACTGATTCCTGTGTTGGAACCATGATTTGTTTTTGGAGGAAGGACAAGGAAAGTAGAGTTCAGTGTCTTACCCTGTTTCCTATGCCTCCTCATCATAGGTTTTACTGCATCTGTTTTCTGGAGGAAGGACTAGGCCAGGAGAGTGCCGAATATTCTCTTGTTTCTTGTTCTTCCTTCAGATACAAATCTAACTTACGACAGGGAGTAGATCGCAAATTCACTCGAGAATCCCACCTCTGTACCATACAAATAATTATACACTGTACAAAACTTATATAAATATTGTAGTGCTGACTCTAAATTTACACCATTATTATACTAATGAAAATAATAGTAGTCAGGAAGAAACAATGACAAAGATGCAAAACAGAGGAAAGAAAAAATGTTGATGTACGAGAGTGATGAGAAGTAAATGAAGATTTGACGCCATCTACCATTGTGATGTACCTTTCACTCGTCAGGATGCTAATAATTTCTTTTAACTTTGTCGTATGATATGGCAGCACGACAAATGGAGGGATGAAAGCATGTGGATATTCCAGCAGTGCTTGAGTTTAACTATCCATACTTGAATTTAAGTGTTTACAATAACTGTGGGTAATATGGTCTTGTATGGTTGGTT
Source organism: Birgus latro (assembly GCA_018397915.1). NCBI lineage: Eukaryota > Metazoa > Arthropoda > Malacostraca > Decapoda > Coenobitidae > Birgus > Birgus latro. The sequence continues at coordinate 10,042 of JAGKTI010001620.1, read as the reverse complement.
CATTGTATAAAGCACACACACCTCCAAGAAATGCATGGGATCAGCTAGTTAGGTAAATGACTAGATCTTTACTCTTTGTACTTACTGCACATGGGATTTTGTAAAGATGGAATAGTAGTCTACTTAGTGTACCACTGCCATATGCCCTCCAGCTCATAGTTGTGAAGCCCAGAGCTCCAAAGTTTGTAGTTCTCCTTGTTATACCCTCGAAATGTCTTTAAGAGAAGTGTTTTTCCTATCTTTTTATGTGAATTAAGTCTTGGAACCTTTTACATTATGGGTGAGCACTGTGCTACCCAACCACCCAGTGACTAAAAGACATGGTCAGCGCCTACCTTATTCAAGACACGCTTTCTCCAGTTTGGTGTTTTATGACGAAATCCCATTGCCGGACAGTAGTAATTTTTGTGCAGCATTACAAGCAGTATTTTAGAAGAATTACATCAAGTGGTATTTAACTGCATTAACCCCTGCTGCACTGATTCTTTGTAAGGCAGTTTACCATCTTTGAGTCACTGTTTTATGACCTGTGTAAATTGAACCGTAGATGAGGCTTGCTGCTTGGCCCATGCAGACCTTACTTTGTCTCATATGAGGTCAGCACATAAGTTTAATTTCCAGTACATGGAACATTTCAGCTGAACCATGGCCAGCTTCATTATAGGGATTTGTTAAGAGGAAGCATGGCATCATTTTAGCTATGTACAGTAAATGTAGTAGATCAGTGAGTGAAAGTTGTACCACATTAGCAGAAATTGTCCCATCTGACTTTACTACTGTACTGCATTGGGTAGCATAGGATGATGAACAATCACAGTCTTATCGTGGTTATCTCCCTGTCCTCCTTTTGCTCTTGCTCACTGTCTGATGTCTGTAAAGCTTGACCCTCACCCTGGAGGCATGTCGAAGATGAGGAGAGGATTTTGGCAATATCTTCGAATTCCTCAGCTGCAGCTCCACCATCGCCACATTCAACGTCCACCTCTTTCTTGGATTTCGATGACTTCTTGTTGGCGGCTTCATTTTGAAAGTGCTCTTGTATCTGTTCCAAGCTTTTGCCTTTTGTTTCAGGCAGGCAGATGAAAGATATGAGGCAGCACAGCAGACAAAGGCCACCATAGACGAAGAAGACTACGTGTGTCCCAGCCACCGCAGCGAAGAATGGGTAAACCTGTGGATGGTAATACAGTAAGTTCTGTTATATGTCAGTGATGTCTTCTAAAATATCTTTCATGCAAATCTGGGGGATGCCAGGAGTACATCTGCTTTATACATAGATGAAACTTTAACAGGTAATAATTTTGTAATTTAATACTAATAATTTTTCAAAAATGTAAAAAGCAACATGTAACAAAGACATACTGTTCTTTGTTGTACTTCACTGCCATCATCCCAATTGTCTTTATTTTATTTTGATTGCTGAGTAGACAGTTTGATGCAATTTGTGGGAAACCTCTTGTAATGAAGGCTATGTACTGTAACCCTTCCAGTCAGAAAATTTCTCTTAAGCAGCATAAAATAATTTTGTGGTGCTGTTGCATAACCCTGCTCTGTCTGGCTGAGCAAACCCATCAACTGAGGCAAGCAACTGCCCCTCCCAGGCCATCTCTTGCAGTGAACGAATGTTCCCTTGTGGCAGACAGTGCCTCTCCATGGCTAGGCATGTGGATTAGTACTGAATGAAGGCTTAGTTCCTGGATAGATGCCACATTTGTATCTCTACCCAGTTAACAGGTGCACCATAGTTGGCTCCACATCACCCTGTTACTGTATTTGGTTCTATTGTTACCACGCAGCATTGTAAATGGTGTCCTGGGTAACAGGAAACCATTAGGCTTGTCACTCTGTGTAGAGCCACCTGAAGTAGAAAAAAAAAAGAGCAATACAAGTGACAGGAATAATGGTAGAAATAGGATGATAGGAGGGCAGACAGAAAAAGAATGATGAAAGTGAAGGTAGGCACCACACTTCTGAGTGGTGGCAGCCATCATCCACTCATTTGATGTAATGCTGCTTTCACCATCATTCTTTTCATGCATGTGTCCTCTTATCTTCTCATCGTTTCTGTTGCTTTTTATTATTAGCCTTCTTCACTTCAGATGGCTCTACACTGGGTGACAAGCTTAATGGAATCCTGTAACCCAGGACACCATTTACAGTGCTGAGTGGTAACCTTATAACCAAACTGCTGGGCGATGTGGAGCCTGCTGTGGTGCCCCTGTTAGGTGGATGGAGAGGCGCAAATGAAGCATCCGTCTAGGAACTAAACCATCATAGTAATCTCCTCGCCTTGCTGTGGCAAGGTACTGTATGCCACAAGGAAACATCAGTTAACCGCACGGGACAGCCCTGCAGGGGCAGTTGTTTCCCTGCAGTTGATGGGCCAGCTCGACCTGACAGACCAAGGTTACTCTACAGCATCGAGTGAGTGGATCATGGTCACCACCACCTACCATTCTAAATGATCTGTAGATAGCAAGACTAAATATAAAAGTTGTCCTAGGACTGAAGGGGTTAATAAAACTATCTGAAGGTGGTAATAACAAAAACAAGAGGTCTGTTAATGAAAAGAATAAGGGACAATGAGATCTGTTTAGTATTGAAGGTAGAATGGGCTTTGTCGCTGTTTTTGTTGCCCTGGCTCAACTGGACATGAACCACTGAGCTTTACAACAGGGACTATCTCATTAGCTCACGGATTGTGCCGCGTAGTTTGTTGGTTTGCCACTAGGGTGGCACTGGCGTACTGTAGTGACAGCCATGTTTAACCATCCCATATGATTCATGCACCCTTTGAAAACAGCTGATAAGTCCAGGAAATATAGTGCTATGGTTCACTGTGCAGCTTACAGATGCAAAAATGGGCATAGGAATTCATCAAAGAGATGGCATTACATTTCACAGGTAAGAAATGTGTCCTGTTGCTAATTCTATAATATTGCTGATAAACACAATACACTTGTTTACATTCGTGCAACATGCAGGATATTCGCATCGCATATAAAAAATTCTATCAATCTTTCCATAGCTAGATGTTATAATCCCGTAAGGGGTGGCCGTTTGTCTTTGAGTTAGTTGTTTAACGAGTGTGGACACTAACCCTGCCAACTCACTTCCCACAAAAAGAATGCATATGGGTTGTTATATGGTTCCCTTCCAGCATTGTAAATGGTTTCTTGGTGTTATGCGATGGGTGTAAGTTCCAACTTCTTGTCCCTTAGACATGACGCCTAGTGCAGGGTCCTCTTTCTAGACCAGGTTGGGTATTCTGGCAACATTAGGGACTGGGCATAAAAACTCTGGCAAACAACCTTACATATGTATTATCTTATTTGTTACAACTGAATACAATAGTAGGTAGTGGATCACACACAATACAACAGAGAGTAGCCTTGGGCTGATACAGGTGCCGACTGTGATGAGGGCGTCCCGTGTGGTGGGGCGGCCCCCGTCTGGGACCGCTGTCAGACGGCTCTGTCTTAGGCTGTTACAGGTGTCTGCCTGGTGTCATCAGGGTCCCGCCAGGTGAGGCAGCCTTCTGGTTGTATAGGACGACTGCTGGTACGGGGATGCTGCCGTGGGTCAGATCGTCCTGGATCGGCTGTGAGGCGGTGTAGTGAGGTGCCCACTGCTGAGGAGGGTCTTAGGGGCGGGCCTTTGGGCTGGGCCCGAACAGGGAGAGTAGGCGCACCCATCTGCACCGGGCCGAACAGGGAGAGTAGGCACACCCATCTGCACCGGGCCGAAAAGGGAGAGTAGGCGCACCCATTTGCACCTACTCCGGTGCGCAGGACGTCGTCTGGCGGGATGGAGGAGGCCTAAGCTCGGTGTCCTTGGGCTGTCCTGGCGGGTCCGTGGACTGTGGTCTCTCATTGGCTGCACCTCCGTCTGGGGTGTCGTGAAGAGTCCGTCAGGTGCTGGTGCCGTCGGGAAGGAGGTTGTATGGCTCGGACTCTGGGTAGAACCACGGGGCCTTGCCAGACCTCCTCCAGAGAAGGGACTCTGGGTGGAGTGAGGGTGAGGGATCCTGCTCTGCCACAGGTGGAGGTGAGTGAGCAAGGGAAGTCCTCATAAGGGGAAGGTACGGGGGTAGGGGGTGAGGGGCAGCACGTAGCTGTTCCCTCCTTGGCATGGCAGGCGGCCGTTGCCAAGTCCCCTATAGCTTGTCCCGCAGAGACTACACCCCTAATGCGGCTAGTGGCTGTCACTGGGGTGCGGGTGCAGCTGGAGGCCATCACCAGTGTCTTGCTTCCCTGTGGGATGGTTGGCTTAATGCTGCTAGGGGCCGTCACCTGCCTACGGATGCGGCTAGGGGCCGTCACCCAGTTCCCGCTCCCCAGGGGGATTTCAGGAATAATGCAGCTAGTGGCCATCACCCTCCTGCAGGTGTAGCTAGAGGCCGTCACCAAGTTACTGTCCCCTCTTGAGGCGGCAGTCATAATGCGGCTGGCAGCCGTCACCTGACTGTTGGCACGGCAAGGGGCCGTCACCGTGTCCCTGTCTCTAGGGCGGTTTGTTAACCAGGAGCAGCTGGTGGCCATTACCCAGTCCTGCTGAGGGAGGGAAGCAGCTGCAGAGTGGCAGGAGGCCATCTCGTCCCTGCTGCGGCAAGAGGTCGTCAACAGGGTGCTATCTGGGGCTGCAAGTTTAGCCCCACCCTGAACCTGTGGAGCGCTGGCCCAGCTGGAGTGTAGTCTGGTGTTACTGCCCACTCCAGTGGGTGTCGGTTGCAGGCGAGAGGGGCATAAGGTAGTGGGGGAGATAATCCCCTGTAGCCCAGAGTGCACGCACTCTAACTTATCCTCCCTGTTGTTCCCTCCAGGGGTGGTGGTCATATCTTCATCATACTTCTGTGCATGGGAAATTAACCTGGTGTGCATTTTACCTGTCTTACAGGTAACCACTAGGATTGTCACTCAGTGTAAAGTCACCTGACAGGAAAGTAATAAAGTGACAGGAAAGAAAGGAGAGATAGAAAGAGAGGAGGGCAGACACAGAAAAAGAATGATAAAGGTGAAGAAAAATTCCATGGTGCAAAAAATAAATGTTCCAAGACTAGAGTGAGAAAGAAGTATCTTTATGTGTAGATAGCTCCATTAATAGCCTGTAGATAATGACACTTTTCTTTGCCATCTTCTTCCTGCTGCCCATGTGGGAGGAACGTCCACTGGACTTCCTTCCTCCACTTCCCCGGAAGGGAGCCTCGGTAACGTCCACTGGACTTGCCAGGTGGAGGGAGCATCCACCGGATCTCCTTGCACTGCCCTGGAGTGGAGTTCCGGCAATGTTCACTGGACTTGCCAAGCTGAGGGAGCGACCACTGGTCTTCCCTCCTCCACTACCCCAGCGGCTCCCACTGATGGCAGCGTCCCTGGCTCAGCGCGCCCTCCCAGAGGCCAAGCGAGACGCCCCTCATGCTCCCCCCATACCACTAGGGATGGAGATTGCTCCCCTACAGAGTTCCCGGTGGAGAACGTATAGAGTGGCCCCGTTGTGAGCCTGGGTCCCCTCGACGCCCCCAGCTGCTGCCGGACTCCCCGGAAGGGAGCGGCCGCAGGCAGCCCCTGACGGCCTCCCTGACCCGGCGAGACTGCAGCCCCCAGCCCTCAAGGGGTGCCCCGATGACCCCGGGCCAGGACCAGCCCGGACCCTCCAGCAGGACCCCCATCACTTCTAAGAGCAGGCGCCTAGCCCTGTTTGGCCCCAGCCTCTAGGGCCACCCAACACCTAAGGGCCCCACCAAAAGGAGCCACCCACCAAGTCGCCCTACAGCCCACGCCGGACGCCCCACTACACAGCCCGAGACAAGCGCCTCTCCCGAGAGCGCACCCCAGACAGCCCAACTCTCACGCCTGGTCACCACCTTCACCTGTCTGTGATCTAGTCTGCTACAAACCTTGTACGTGACAATAAGTGTTTGTACTGTGTCATATGTTTTGTGTAGAGCATTGTATATTCTCTGTATGTGGTAATATACATGTAAGACTGGTTAGCCTGTGTTTGAGCCCTGTTCCTTTGTTGCATGCTCTTGCCTGGTCCTGAACAATAGAACCCCAGTCCGTGCTCGTGTTATAGCTGCACCAGTGGACAGGTGACGGCCACTAGACGCATCTCGCCCACAGTCTTGCCAGGAAGTCAGGCCCTGGTGATGGCCACTAGCTGTACCAGCAGGAGGGAGACGGCCACTAGCCACTCTACCCCTGCTGCCCTCCGGACCTCGGTGATGGCCATAGCCGTGTCAGGGAGGGAACGGACACCACCCATCCCTCGCCCCCTGCGACTTCCTTTATGGAGAACATCCCTTGCTTGGCCTGCCTCTCCTGGATTCTTCCCTCAGAGGCAGCCCCCAGGAGGAGCTATGCCTGGAGGAGGTCTGGCAAGGCCCCATCGTGACCCTGGGGGTTCGAGCAGTGCAGCTGGCTCCCAGGCAAGACCACCCGCTGCCGGACTTCCGAAGGAGAGGACGCCACAGACCACCCCTGACGGCGATCCTACCCAAGGGAGACCACAGTTCCCGGACTCCCCGAGGTGCCCCCAGGACTCCGGGACGTGACTTCCTCCCCGGAGTGGGCACAGGCAAGTGCGCCTACTCTCCCTGTTTGGTCCCAGTCCCAAGGACCACCGTTAAGGCCCCAACGGAAATGGCCTCTCTACACTCCGCCCCGCAGTACACTCTGAATGACCTGGTCCCCCCCAGCAGCAGTCCCCTGTCCCCAGGGAGAGAGGACACACCTAACGGGACTCCCCCTACACTGGGCCGACACCTGGAGCAGCTGAGACGTCAGTAGCCCAGACAGAGTCCTCCGGCCCTGAAAGTGCCTAAAGTGCCTGAAACCTGTATAGCGTATTGTGCCATTTTTATATACCTATATTGTATTCAGTGCTGTGTGAATTTAAGGCAATATACGTATAAGGTTGGATGACCAGAGCTTTTATGACCTGTTCCTCTAGTTGTGTGCCCTAGACCCGCTCTAGAAAAGAACCCTATGCTAGTGTACGCGTTTAAAGGGCAAGCAGTTGAACTTTGAACACGTCGCATAACAAGTGTGTTCTGCATTACAGCAACCTCTGACTTCGGTTTATTCATTCTCTTGCCTAATGTATCCGATACAATTCGTAAAGCAATGCAGAAAAAAAGTAAAAATTCATATATATATTTTTGTCTTATGATAGATAGGTGTACACAGAGGCAGCGTTGAGACAGAAAGCAAGCTAAGAAGTGTCCCAGTTGCGTTACAGTACTGTACCATAGTGGAGGCGACACTCGCTGCAAAGACAGCCCCTCCATGTTATAGAGTTCAGTGGACGGTGGTACACACACACACACACGTTAACTCACCTGAATGACGATAAAATTCAGGACTCTGTTGTAGAAGAAGCAGACGGCATTGGCTGTGGACCTGGGGAAAAGATTTAAAATTATTGAAGGGACGGGAACGGGGGCCATTTTAAGGCAATCTCTCTCTCTCTGTCTTAAAACATCAGTCTACTCCGACAACGCGACCGAAAATATGCTAAGTTACATGCAGAAGGGTTTGTTAAATTGCTGTTTATTCCACAAGCCAAATGGTTTCCTGCACACCATGAAACCATTTACTACGCTGGGTGGTAACCATATAACCAAATTTTGGCGCCTGGTGGTTTAGTGAGTAATTATGGAGCTCCAATCTGATTGAGCCGGTGAAGGTTTATATCCAAGGGGTGGTTGGGGTTTTTCTTAAATGTCAGGACCAACTTGCCTAGCCCCGGACTCCTACGCTCCTCCTTGGGTAACATAGGATTAGATGATGGATGGATGGATGGATGTTTACTAATCTTTTTATCTACAGACTGCCCTCTCTCCAACTCACGTCCTCATTTCATATACCACTCTCGCCCATCCTTCCATCTCATTCTCGGTCTCTCCCTCCCTCTATCCCCCTCCACCTCACCCGCATTCACTCTCCCAGTCAGTCTCTCATTCTCACCTGGCCAAACTATCTCAGAGCACTTTTAATGCTTTCCGTTGAGAGAGAGAGAGAGAGAGAGAGAGAGAGAGAGAGAGAGAGAGAGAGAGATCATTGAACCATGACCTGTGACCTTGACCTTGGCTCTTCTTAAAAAAAAAAACAATATCCTGTCCCTGACCCCTGCCAACAAGCGGTTTAAGTTGACCTTCCTCTTTGACCTTGACCTTTTGTTTTAAGGCTGTTTCATTCTTGACTGACCCTCAACACTTCCGCTGTCCGGTCCAAATCGAATCAAAACTGAGCCATGGGATTGGAGCTTGTGATGGTGACCTTTGGATGATTTTTCTCAGAATCGAATCACTCCATCCTTGCCTGACCCCCAACCCTTCCACCACGTCTGGTCGAAATCAGATCAAAACTGAGTTATACGGTTCACGTTCTAACAGAGACAGACTAGCAAACAGACAGACAAACACAGAGACAGACAAGCAGACAGACAGAAAAACACAGAGACAGACAAGCAAACAGACAGAAACACAGACAGACAAGCAAACAGACAGAGAAACACAGAGACAGACAAGCAAACAGACATGTAAACAGACAGACAGACAGACACAGACAGACAAGGAGAGAGACAGACAGATAAACACAGACAGCCAAACACACACACACGCGCGCCGAACCATACAACACACCATGCATGCGTGTAAATATAAAACCCATCAGAATAAAGCTTTATAGACCGTACCTGATAGTGGTGTTGAAAAGCTCTGACGCCGTGAGCCAGGGTATAGTCCTGCAGCCGAGACAGTACCCAAACACCGCCACCAGGACCGTCAGCAGCGGCACCCAAGATGGCCACTCGTCACCCTCCACCCTCACGTAGTAGCACACACCCAGCATGGTCGTCGCGGTGCCCATAATTAGCGTGGAAATTATAATCATAGGTCGCCGTCCCGCATGGTCCATTAGCAAGACGGATATGAATGTGCCTGCCAGCTGTACCAAGCCCACGTATATGGTGGCCATGTTGTGCTGGTACACCCCCGCCGAGATGAAGATGGTGCCGGTGTACATCATGAGGATATTGCCGCCACTCACTTGCTGCAGCGTCATTGTGAACAGGGCGATGAAGAAGGGTCTGCGTGTGCGTGACTTGAGCAGTTCTCGGTACTCCACTTTGCGTCCCACCTCCATGATCTTCTCCTCAATGGCCTCCATCTCCTTCTTGAGATTGACCTGGGGGTGAAGTCTAGATTAAGTGATGGCTCTTAAAATATATCCTCCTCCTCATCATCATCAGTTATTGCAAGTCCTCTGCTGAACAAAGGCCTCCCCCAATCTTTTCCACGAATTTCTTGACTGAGCCAATCTCTGCCACGTTTTGCCTGCAACTTCTCTACCTCATCCCTCCACCTCCAGTCTGGCCTGTTTCTGCTACGCTTACAATCTCTTTAGAGTCCCAATGTCGCATTCAGGGGTGCCTACGACGTCGAGGTGGTCATTTGGAACACATTTTGAAAAGGTAATAAAAAACCGACCATTTGAACTGCAGAATCCAAATTTTCGGGACTGTTTTGTTATCAACTTAGTTTAAAATGAATGTAAAAATAATGCAGATCTCTCATCAGTTGAATGACACACACTTTTATGGGATGCATTCATTTTGGGTCACCTTGAAAGTACTGTGCTTCCGTTCTGACATCCTGCACATACTTTTCCTTTCACCGTTCAGTTGTACCTCTTCTGTTACCTGGAAGTTTGCTCCCATTCAGCCTTTCAAAGCACCCTAACTTTCATTTCAGTCCCTTGCATTTCCAGTCTTTAGGAAGAATATAAATCATTTCTCCTCTCATAACCTTTCCCACATTCCGAGACACTCCATTGGCAATCTTCTCACTTTCCTCTCACATTCTTGGTCGTTTTCCTTTCAAGATTGTGTTGATATTTTTGCCGTTGCACCTGACATCGCAAAAGTCTGGCTCAAGCCTTTTAATTTCCAAACTGCCCTCTTACGGTCGCCTGTGCAATCATCTTTCCTTTCCATCCCTGTAATTCTTTTGCCGATGTTGTAGACGGTCGCTGTTCTTCTA
>JAGKTI010001619.1:67444-81040 GCA_018397915.1 Birgus latro | reverse complement strand
GTCATGCAACAGCTGCTGCACACTTCTGACAGACACATCTGCCAGCAACTGTGGGTTCTTTTCTTTTAAATCCCGTGCTGTTAGCCTTGGATCCTTGCTAACTTGCCTTGAGATCAGCTGACGGGTCCTGAAGGTTGTGTTACGAGGTCTCCCAGGCTTGGGAAGTGGAGTGGGAGGAATGGCCTCCCCACTGTCCTTGAACCGCTTCACCAGTCTCTGCACTGTCCTCAGTCTAACACCATCTGATTTGCAGTAAATGGGAGTTTGTGGCCAGCTTTGTATAAAGTAATCACTTCCACACGTTTGTCCTTGCTTGTGGTTACTTTAGGCATGATGAGAATGTGGTAGGTAACCAAATAACTGTGTTATTTGAGTCAAAACATGCCCTCGTGGTGCATCACACACAGAGACAATCCTCCTCCTGTGGCTGCGCAAACATTACTGAGCCTGCTCCTGTGGTGCCAAACCTATCAAGCAGGGTTGCCAGCTCCCGTTGAAAAAGCGTCAGTTCATTTTGCATCACAGGGGAGGGTAGTGTTGACCCTACTTCACGCAACGCGAAGAAGAATGACGTCGGCAAGAAAACGTCAATACTTTCCGCGCCTACTGTATATTTCCATCCATCCATCCAACCAATTCTACATTGCTCCATGAGGAGCTTAGGAGCCCGGGGGTAGGCAAGTTGGTCCTGACATTTAAGATGAGAGTGACCAGCCTCACTTATCCCTGAGTGGCATTATGTGAGCATTAAACTGCAACAATCCCTTGGATATAAACCTTCACCGGCTCAATCCGACTGGAGCGCCATAATTACCCACTAAATCACTAAGAACCATAATTTGGTTATATGGTTATCACCCAGCGTAGTAAATGTGTTCTTGGTGTACGGGAAATCATTCGGCTTGTCACTCAGTGTAGAGTCACCCACAGGCAGAAGATAGAGGAAAGAATGAAGGAAAGAAAAACAGAAGAGGGAGTGTAAAGTCACTTGAAGTCAGAAGGAGGAGGAAAGTATGAAGGAAAGAAAGACAAGAGGAAGGATGGAAGAGAGGAAAGGGCATACACCCAAAGCAGCACTACATTGAGTGAGTGAATGGTGGGATGGTGAGTGCCCCCCACTTACCTGTGGTAGTTTTTTTTGCGATTTATTTGACTACTATTGGTCGTGTTGAAATTCTGTGAAACTCACGAGAAAACTCATGAAATTTTGCATGTAGACATATGCTTATCTCTATGATGGTGTCAGGAGAATTTTGCACTAGGATGGTGCTTTTACTTATCAATTTTATGTGTTTTTATTAGCTTATCTTATAGTATAAACACCAGCAAAGATGATGGTGTTCAATTTATACCAATATAACCAATTTCTGGTGGCATATTTGGCCATGGATTTTTTTTTTAGCCCCATGAGCAATCACTTGTCACAGATAACTGATTTGCAAACCGTCTTCAGGTTTTTTGTGGATTTTTGTTGTTTATGCATTGTTTTCTTGATATTTAGCATTAATATGGATAATCCTATGTGTGTTTTGATGTCTCAGTATGGCAGAATGACTGGAAAACAGTGCCAAAATTAGGAGGGGATACTCTACATACAGTAGTTTATGGGTAGGTTTTTTTTTGGCTTTCAGTGTATTTTTTGCATGGTTTCCTTGGTGTTTATCATTACTTTGGCTGTTTATATGTGAGTTTTGATGTCTAAATATGGCAGATTGTCCTGAAAACAATGCTAAAATTAGAAGGGGTATTGTACATACAGTAGAGTATAGGTATGGTGTTTTTTGGTTTTCATTGTACATACAGTAGTTTATATTTAGGGTGTTTTTTTGGTTTTCAGTATTTTTTTTTTCATGGTTTTCTTGGTGTTTAGCATTACTTTGAATATTCCTATGTGTGTTTCGATATCTAAATATCCCTGAATGACTGGAAAACACTGCCATAACAAGCAGAGGTATGTAGAAATAGGTTAGGTATAGGTTGGAGGTTGGGTATAGGTAGAATCTAGGTACAGTAAGGGGAATAGTGTTCATTATCTGGATGTTGCCACTAGCCGCACATTCCTTTGGCTCTATTATGTCTGGATAAACTAGTGACTACTGTATTGCTGTATGGTAATGAGACCTGGGTAACAAAAGAAGAGGATATTTGCAGGCATATATGTACAGAAATGGGAGTTATTAGGTGGATGTGCAGTGTGTCCTGAGTGCAAGGGCTGGGGGGGCTAGGTTTACGATGGATGAGTTGATAGGTAGGATGGGACTGGAGTGAATTGGTGTTGTGATGAGGAGAGGTAGATTGAGATGGTTTGGGCATGTGGAGAGGATGGGAGATGATAATTGGGTGCAGAAAGTGAGAAGTGTTAATGTTGGGGGTAGGGTTGCGAGAGGAAGACAGAAAAAGACCTGGGACGTCAATAGAGTGTAACCTCAGGGTTAAGGGACAAAATAAGGAAGCTGTCAGAGATCGAGCAGCATGGAGAGTTGCCATTAGGTGAGCAAGGCTGACGTATGCAAGCATGCTGGAGCCTTCAAAAATGAAAACGAATTCACCTCTGCCATTTGGGAAGGGTGGAATTACTGAGGGTTGCCCCTCATAGGAGGGGGTGGCTCCTAGTGATCTAGGCAAAACCATTGTACAATGCCATAGTTTTTAACTAGGAACATGAACTTCTGGTGTTGGTTGGTGTTTACACCAGCCTCCTCCTCCTCCTCCTCCTTCTTCCTTCTTCTTCTTCTTCTTCTTCTTCTTTTTCTTTTTTCTTTTACTTCTTCTTTTTCTTTTTCTTCTTTTTTTTTTTTTTTTTTTTTTTTTTNTGGTTTTTGTTGGTGTTTACCCCAGCCTCTTCCTTCTCCTCCTCCTTCTTCCTTCTTCTTCTTTTTTTTCTTTTTCTTTTTCTTTTTTTTTTTACTTCTTCTTTTTCTTTTTCTTTTTTTTTTTTTTTTTTTTTTTTTTTTTTGAGAACGTAAACTTTTGCACAATAGTAGACTGTTACTGGAACATTTTAGGCAGGGTCACTGCTCATGTGGGGGGGGGGGGAACCTGGCCATGGCCTTAATGCATGGTTATGGTTGTTAATTTAGGAACTCAAAATTTTGCATAGTGGTAGTTGTTCATCCCAGCTACTTTTCAAGCAGAGTGGGGCCCTGATGTCCACCTCCCATGAGGGGGACTGCCCCCAGGAAGTACAAAGACATAGTTTTTAGTAGGCACATGTAACTTTGTACAGTACCTTCACCTGGACCAAAATTTATAGAAGGTGGGACCCCTAGGATATGCCTCTCTGTCTCCCCCGTAAATAATTATTTGTTTCCACTTTCAGTATTGCAAGGGTGGATGCAGCAATCAAAGGTGTCCTTTGTCTTGATTACTTATTGTGTTGAGTAGTTTCTTAGTTAGTATTGCTAGCCATTTCTTGTGCAGTTTCAAATACAGTGATACATGTCCATGAATCTAGTTAGTCCAGCATTAATTTTAATATTATGATGATAATGATGATGCATTTTCTTTCTACCAGTTCCAGTATATAGCACAAGGACAGACAACCTGGCAGTCCCTTGGGCTTGAACAGACCTCAGCAGGACAGGCACACCTCACCAACATCACTGGACTGAGGCCAGCCACCTCATACCTGCTGCGCATCAGAGTTATTTATAATACCACCTACCATGACTACACTTGGCCATCACAGCCGCTCTTCAACTTTTCTACCCTCAGTGAGTTTATGGAGGCAGAAATATGCCTTGAAAATGTCTTGATATCACATTGTTTTGAAATACTTCATATGGAAGAATATTATGCTTGTTGGTGTCACCTTGGAAGTGGTGGATGATGTCTTCAGAGGTCCTTTGCCAGGGTTCAAAGTTAGTGGTAGGTGGTGGCAACCATCATCCACTCACTTGATGTAGTGCTGCCTACTTCTTCCTTAGCCTTTATCATTCTTTTTCTGTGCCTGCCCTCCTCTCTTCCTATTTTTCCTATCTCTCCTGTCACTTCTTATTGCTTTTCTTTCTTTTACAGGTGGCTTTACATTGAGTGACAAGTCAAATGGTTTCCTGTAAGCCAAGAAACCATTTACAGTGCTGGGTGGTAACCATATAACCAAACCATACGTGCTCCCTACGTGTCAACAAGTGGGTTGGTGGAGTGTTAGTGCCCCTCCCTGTAAAACAAATAACTCAAAGTCAAATGGCCACCCCTTGCGGGATTGTGGCGTCTGGCAATAGATAGATAGATAGATAGAAAAGTGTGTTATTGTTGCTCTGGCTCCAAGCTTATCAAGACATGAACCCAGTGGAGTTCAGGAAACTGGCCCCTTCAGTCAGACACTCCTAGTGATGTTTTGTTAAGGTTATATTAAAGGATTGTCTGTTGTGAAAGTGAGGTGCATGAAGTTAGCAAATGTGTTGTGAGTGGCATCATTACAATAATTGCATAGTGGATTTTGAGTTTTATTGTGGTTGTAGCTCGATCGGTAGAGAGTTGGCTTGCGGTCCCGTGGGCCCCAGGGAACAGTTTAAGGATTTGAATTTCATTAAATCAGGCTTTACTGATCTACCAGAAGACCTGCCGACATGTCGTAAAAATGACCCCGCTAATACCAATACACCAGTCCTGTATGAGACAGCCCTAGCATGTATTCAATATGGACTGTGGGTGTTAAGCGCCGAAGTGGTGACATGTACATTGTAGGAGGATGACTGGGCCTTGATAGCAGGCTGTGAAGCCTATGCCCAGAGTCGGACACATAAAAAAAAAAAAAAAAAAAAAGTAGGTGGACTTCTGACTTTCTGGGAGGGGCAGTTTCTGTGGGATGAATGTCTGCTGGGGATTCATGAATGTTACTGTTTGGCTGAGGTGGTAATTGGTTGTGACCATCATCTACTTATGATGGTGTGCTGCCTACTTCTTCCCAAGGTAATTCTGCACTGAATGACAAGCATAATGGTTTTCTGTAACCCAGGAAACTGCTTCAGTGCTGGATGGTAACCATATTATCAAGTAATGGGGTGATGTGGAGTCTGTTTGCTGGATGGAGAGATGCAAATATGATGTTATGCAGGAAGAGATGGATTAATGATTCTGTTGAAGGTGGTGATTGTTTTGTCAGTGGATTGAAAAAGTTTCAGATGTTTGTTCCATCTTGTGTGAATGGTACTTAGTTTACACTCTTGTAATGAGTGAAGTTTTTGCTGTTTTCGGTTGGCTTTGCTTTGATTGTGTTGGGTATAATAATAAGGAGGTGAATGGATGAGAGACCATGAAGTACTCTGCAGGTGGTTTGAGTGGGTATACAGTCAGATACTAAAATCTGTCTACCTTTCCTGCATCTTTCTCAGTACTGGATTCATAGATGCTTGAATAAGACAGTGAGCTAATGTGCATATTACTGTATCACCTACATATGAATGATGATATTCTTCTCAGTCCACTATGTCACATTCAAGTGTCCATGAATCCAGTGATGAAGTGGAGGAAGGAGAGGGAAACACACTTAAGTACAGCACATCGCCATTATCTGATGGTGTTACATTATGGAAAGTGGTTTGGATAACAGTTTATTGGGTACTGGGACGATTATAACATGGGTTCAGTGGGGTTATGTTTGAGGCCAAGGGCCACCCACCCAAAATTGACAAAAATAATTAAAAAAAAAAAAAAAAATCCATCCATCCATCATCCAAACCTATGCTGCCCCATGAGGATAGATAAATAAATAAATCATCCATCCCCCTAGACTGGTTCCTAGACCACCTCTAATGCTTTACCTGACTGCTTTCCTTCACTGTATCACCTATGGGTATAATAGAGAGAGTATTAAAAGAAGTAGAGTAGAAATAAGACAATAAAGTCCTGAAACAAGTATCCACAGTGTGTCAAAGATGCTACTAGCAAACTGGCAGCATTGATGTTGCCTGATGATATCCAGCTTCACTTTAAGGTTGTTCTTCCTTGGGTGCTTCACCATCCTTGTCCTGGGATGGTGCCCTGAGCACCACACTTTCCACTAATGGTAGCACCTTGGCCAGACAATATCACAGACTTTCAGGTATTTTACTTATTTAAAAAAATAAAAAAATAAAAAAATTAAGTGCACACAGGCTTTTTGACAACTAGCACTGCACACATACAATTGCAAGGGGTCTGTGATGTTATGCAAGGGAGTGAGAGAACAATGCAGCATTATGAACACGAGTTACGATTACTACCACAGGACGTGTGAGAGAGAGAAAGAGAGAGCAGGGGACAGAGAGGCCCAGCTGTTCTAAGGAGTAGCAGGAGCTCTGGGGCTTGTGCAGAAGCATCAGAATCAGTTTCTGTGCCTGTAAACATTGGTGGCCATTTTGGCTCCTGCAGGTGACGGTAGATTTGTGTGTGTGTCAGCATGCTTGGCGGGCTTTTCATCTGTTACCATTATCGTTATTGCGGGAGCAATGCAGTGAATACAGGCATATGGTCCTTATTTCACATTGTCATAGCAACTTATGGATTACTTGGAGCTTGGATAACATGTGTGCAGTATTTGACAATACTGTACACAAGATGAGACTGGAGGAGGAGATGGCTGCAATATGCCTATTGAGGTCATGTAAGGTTGTGGAAAACTTGTTTTCAACCCTGGCCATAGAATTGACAGCCCATTCCCTGAGACCCAGCAGTCCTCTTGTGTTCCACACACTTCCACTTGTCACCACCTCATTACTAACATCCACCATCCATATTGAACACTTAGGGCTGTCTCATTCATGACTAATACAGTGATATTAGTGGAGGTGTTTTTACTACAGGTTGTTGGTTCTTGTGAAAGATAAATAAAGTCTGTTTTAACAACAAAAGTCAGGTCATTGATTGTTCCCTGCTGCAGTCTGGGAGCAGAGTCATTTCCTTTCCAACATGCAGCATCTTCAACCACTTGACCACCATCTTCTCCCAGGTGAGACTCCTGGTGTGCCAGGGCAGGTGATGCGGCAGCAGGCAGGAGAAGCACCCCTGGGCCTGAGAGTATGGTGGCGGGAAGCAGATGACCATGGAGCACCTATACTGGCATACACACTTCAGGCTGCACCCTATCCAGACCACTCACCATCACACACCATCAACCACACTTACACCACAGTTTACAATGGCTCAGGTTAGTTCATCTGTCTTTTTGTATCAGTAGCCAGAATCCATAATCCCAGAAGGGTGGCCACAAACAAATTGCCTCCATGTCATCCTGTTCTCTGCCATATGACTGGGCAGGGTGACCTGGATGTGATGTGTTTGTGGTTGGTTCATACTCATCCTTATCTCTTCTGTGTCCCATTCATTCCTGTAGTGCTCCATTAGGAGCATAGGGGCCTGGGGCTAGGTTGCTCAGTCCAGGCATTTACGATGAGTGACCAGTCATCAATCCTTGAGAGGGATTATATGACCAACAAACTTCAACCATCCCTTAGATGTAAACCCATATGGGTTGCATCCAGTGGGAGTGCATTAACCATTAGACTACAGTGTAACCCTGTACTGTCAAGAATAAATCCTGTATTGGCAACCTTAAGAGATTTTGATGTAGCGTACAGTCTGTCTCAGTTTCCTGAAAACAGAGTATTAGTAAAGGATGGACTTGAGGTACTGTTAGCTTATGTCTGTGATTTTTATAATTCAGACTTGACAGGCAAGTTTTTTTCTTTAAATACAAGTGTATATATATATATTGTATATACTGTATATATTTTTTGTTTGAATAATTATTTAAAAAATATTTTTAATATGAGCTTTACCTTTTTCCCCCTACCCAAAACAGCGAACCACTGGGACATCAGTGGTTTGAGGGAATCCCCACGATACATATTCAGAGTTCGTGGAGTGAACCAAGTGGGTGCTGGGCCATGGAGTGAGGCCAATGTGATAGAGACCATCCTGGGCCCCACCATGCTGTCCCAGGCACACCTTCCAACCATCCTTGCCTCCACCATACCTACTGCCATATTCTTCCTTGCAGTTCTCTTCTTATGCCTTTTCTTTGGTATGCAGATCATGTTACTGTTAGCAGAAAAAATCATATCCTTGTTTTCTTTAACTTATAGTATTACTTGGCTGCCTTTGTTATTGTTTGTTTTTTGCTTAATTTCAGTATGGTATATTTGTGAAATCTCTACTATATTGTTGTTATATTGCTGTTTATGCCCTTAACACCATGACTATAAAATGCACCTTTCATCTTATTCTTGCCACATCCAGGTGATTTTATTCAGCTGAAGTGAGATTTTGTTAAACTTGAGGGGGTAGATATAGCATCCATTAACCCCTTCACAACCTCCAGATGATTTCTGATTATCTTTCTGTTGCCAGACGCCTCAATCCCGTAAAGGGTGGCCACAAACAAATCACCTCCATGTCGCTCTGTCCCCTGCCATTTCACTGCCCTGCTCCCAGCTCACACCCCCTTCTCTCATATACCTCTCCACTCCATCCCTCCATCTCATCTTTAGCCTCCCCCTCCCTCTCCCCCACTCCACCTCACTTACATACACTTTCCTCATCAGTCTCTCACTCTCCATCCTCTCCACATGGCCAAACCACCTTAGTGTGTTTCTCCTAACGCTTCCTATCACATCCACATCCACACCACAATGCTCCTTCACTTCCTCATTTGTCACTCTGTCTCTCCATGTGACTCCACATGCTCCTCTCAAATAACTCATTTCCATTGCTCTTGTTCTTGACTTCTGTCCCTCCAACAAGGTCCAAGCTTCACTTTTGTATGTTAGAGTTGGTATCACAATACTGTCATGTAGTAGCTTTTTCATTTCCATGCTCATTTCCATGTTTCTTATCACTGCTTTCAAGGAACCACCAACCTTTCATCCCTGCTGCACCCTTTCAATCACTTCACCCTCTAAACATCCATCTTAATCATCACACTACCCAAGTACTTAAATGCACTCACATTCTCCATATCCTCCCCATCCAGTCTCATTGTACAGTCACTGACTTCATTTCTCTCGAAGACCATCACTTTACTCTTCCCTACATTCACCTTTAGATTCCATTTCTTACACATTCTCCCAAACACATCTACCAAGCCTTGCAGCTCCCCTTCATCTTCACTTAACGGTATCATCTGCAAACAGCAGTACAGGGAATTTCCAAACACTGCTCTCTCTCACTAGGGCTGCTCCAATGCACATCTTCCACAGCCATTCTATCTCTCTCCCATACTTCAGCATTTCACCACACTCTCCATCAATTCCTTGGACTTTCCCCATTTTAACTTTCTTCATTGCATCCACAACTTCCATCCTCCTGATTTCTTCCTTTCTTCTCACATCCCTCCTTCCCCCAGCCATTCCCCAGCCACTTATACGTGCATTGCTTTCAGTCTCTGTGTTCAACAATTCATTAAATTGTTCTCTCCATCTGCATACTTTTTCACTTTTTTTTTCTTTTTTTTTATTAATTTAAGTCATCTGGAGGTGGCATAAATTAAAAAACAAATCCTTGGCCTGAAGGGTTAATATTTTACAGTACCAGTACACTACTGCTGCCACAGTGTTGTGTCCATTTATTTGTTGTTTAATTTTCCCACCCAGAGAACACATTGTTTAGTTTATTTATTGTGTCTCCAGATGATAAGAGGGATTTTTGAGTTGGAGATATTAGAAATGGCCTGTATTACCTCCTTCAGTATGAGAGGGCTTTTACTGAGTAAAATTATTTGAAGGTAGCAAGAACAAACTACATATACATCACTGAAGTCAATGGGGTTAATGTAATAAATTTGTGTGAAGTAGTGAGGCGATCAGAGAGGCGGCGCAAGAAGCTGAAGGCTGCCTCACTAACGGACTCAGGCCACCACCAGCGTTCCAGAGAGGTGGAGCTGGCAACACTACGCCAGCTTCCCACCAACAACAACTTTGTCACTGAAAATAATGTGCTTTACAACCTCACTACTTTCCCAGGTCAGCACTTAAAAGACTTTGCATACTGTACATTCCTTCACCAGCATAATCATCATCATCACCATCATCATCAATACAGTAATCCCTCATTTATGTGAACATAATAGAGCCAGAGGCATGTCCGGGTGGTGGCAACATCCGGATAATGAACATATTCCCCTACCACACCCAGACGCTACCTATTCCCATCTCCAGCCTATACCTAACATTTTTACAGTATGTATGCTTAATTTGGCAGTGTATTCTGGTTATTCAGGCATATTTAGACATCAAAACACACATAGGAATATCCAAAGTAATGCTATACACCAAGAAAACCATGCAGAAAAACCACTGGAAAAATAAAATAAAATAAAAACTACCTAAACACAAATGTATGTACTGTACCCCTCCTTATTTTGGCAGTGTTTTCTGGTCAGTCTGCCATATTTTGACATCAAAACATATGTAAGATTATCCATAATAATTTTTGCCACCAAGAAAACCGTGCAAAAAAAAAAACACTGAAAATAAAAAAACACCCTACCAATACACCACCGTATGTACATACCCCTCCTAATTTTGGCTTTGTTTTCAGGTCAGTCTGCCAAATTTAGACATCCAAACACACATAGGAATATCCAAAGTAATGCTTAAAACACACACACACACACACACACTACCACAACATGACTGTATGTACAGTACCCCTCCTAATTTTGGCACTGTTTTCAAGTCAGTGTACCATATTTAGACATCAGAACACACACAGGAATATCCAAAGTAATGCAAAACACCGAAAGGGGGGGGAGGGGGGGACACTCGGCCTATGTACGACAGTATGTACAGTACCCCTTCTGATTTTGGCACTGTTTTCAGGTCAATCTGTCATTTTTAATCATGAAAACACATATAGGATTATCCATATTAATGTTAAACATCATGAAAATAATGCATAAACAATAAAAATCCACAAAAAAAGTGATGATGGTTTGAAAATATGTTGTCTGTGATGAGTGATTGCTCCCTGGGCTCAAAAAAATAATTCCATGGCCAAATATGCCACTGTAAATTGGTTATATTGGTATAAATGTTATACCATCTTTGTTGCTGGTGTTAGTACTACAATATAAGCTAATAAAAACACATAAAACTGACAAGTAAGAGTACGAAATTCAAGCAAGAATAAAGTGTTCAAGAATAAAGCTTACCTTCATATAAATTCCCACCATCCTAGTTCAAAATTTTGCTGTCATCTTCCAAGAGTTAAGCATATATCTAGATGGAGAATTTCATGAGCTTTCTCTTGGTCACCTTGGAATTTCCATACAACCAATAGTAGTCGAATAAATCGCAAAAAACTATGAAAACTCACGAGTCCGTGCTATCACCATGGAAGAGGGTAAGGGCTGAGGGAGTGAGGGGGGAGCTGGGAGGGTATGGAGGAGGGACGGGAGGGGGGGGAGAGGCGAGGCTGTGGGCAGGATTCTCCCCCTTCTGTCAACAGGCGGATGGGTGCTTTTGCCATACATTTACTTGTGGCTTGCGGTCTGTTAGATGCTGAGTGGCCATGAGGAAATGCAACGGACCATGACTGGGGGACTTTCGATCTTCAATACAGAGACGGATTCCCGCTGTTGTCAGACATGTACTTATGGCTTGTGGTCTGTGTTTGATGGAAGTGGCAGTTGGGAAAGACTTAGCCCCCATGGCCGCATGTTATTAAATATTCGGTGGGGAATCCGCACAGACGATTTGACATGTCTTGCGGGTTACAGTCCCATTACTTGGGTGCTGGAGGTTCGTTGGGAGTGATAGGACGAGCGCGCGATTTTGACCATTCAATACAGGGGCAGACAGACATTTCTCTGTTTGTGGGTTACAAACTACAGCCTGTCCTCGTCTAATGCAGTTGGCTGTAATGCGATATTCCTGTAACGTGGCACAATTTTGCAGAAGGAAATAAACATTCTAATGCTGGCACTGTTAGCCTAATGCGTTAATTTGAATCCTGAGTCGAGCTGAGTCTCTCAAGGAGTTCATCTTTGACAGCGACCCTTCCCTTGCAAGAGGTAACAACGTGATTAAGCAGACTGTCTACAATCGTATGCATACCGACTGAGTAAACCACCGTAAACAGTCACTGATCACTTGTTACTTCGCCAGACTAGCTGCTGCTGGTCTCCAGCAAGAGGATATCCAGTGACAGCAGGATGAAGAAGCTATGGAGGACCTAGGAAGTGGTGTTTGGAGTGTTGCTAGTGAAATATACTTTGATGGATTTTAGTGTGTGTTCTCCCCCTGTTCCTCATCTCCGGCAATGTGTGTCTGCTCTTCTTCTCACATAAGGTACTGTACAATCAATAAAAAAGACCTGTTGACCTAATGTATATTGTATAACCATATTAATGCTTGTAGTGTGGTAGAGAGGTAAAAAAGAGAGTGCAGGCTGGATGGAGTGGGTGGAGAAAGGTGACAGGAGTGATCTGTGACAGAAGGGTCTCTGCAGAAATGAAAGGGAAAGTTTATAAGACTCTAATGAGGCCAGCCATGTTGAACAAAATGGAGATGGTACCACTGACAAAAAGATAGGAGGCAGTGCTGGAGGTAGCAGAACTGAAGATGTGTTTTTCACTAGGAGTGATGAGGTTGGATAGAAATAGAAATGAGCATATTAGAGGGACAGTGCACGTGCGTCAGTTTCGGAGCAAAGCTAGAGAGGCGAGACTGAGATGGTTTGGACATGTGCGGAGGAGGGATGAGGAGTATGTCGGCAGGAGGATGCTGGAAGTGGAGCTACCAGGCAGGAGAAGGAGAGGAAGGCCAAAGAGAAGGTTTATGGATCTAGTGAAGGAGGACATGTGGGTGGTAGGTGTTACAGAGGAAGACGCAGAAGACATTGTAAGATGGAGACGGGTGATCCGCTGTAGCGACCCCTAAGAGGAGAGTCAAAAGAAGAAGAAGAAGATTAATGCTTTTAGGAGGTTTAAATTGTGGGGTATAAAAAACTTTTGCACCACAAGGGGGGGAAAGTGAACTTTGGGCAGGGGTGCGGAAGGAAATAGGGATTTTCAAGAGTCCCTCTAATGCGATAATTGCCTAGCGCGAGGTCGGTGTGGAAGCAAATACCCACATTAGGCGAGGACAGACTGTACTTCCCACTCATGGCTTGAGCCCAGAGGCCACGATACCGAATGTTTGGACATGTCGGCTGGCCAGCCAAAGTTCTCGGGCACTTTTATGTCTGGATAATAGCAAATAATGTAATAAAAGCCCGCGTTGCCCAGAGGCAAAGTGGGGATCCTCTCTTTGGCTCAGTGGTTAACATGCGCGCGTTTCAAGCGCGAGGGCCTGAGTTCGAATCTCGGCCGGAACAGTGATTAATTTATTCAGTTTCATTTCAGTTATTACATTGGTGGCAGCGGTGGGATGTCGGGTATGGGCCATGAGCTCATGGTCATATGTCGTGTTAACAGCCTTACATCCCGGTGGTGGCCTCCAATGCTACGCTACCATGTGGGAGAGCGAAACTGACCAAATTAATCACTAGGGGGAGAAAAGAGTGATGTAATAAAAGCCCGCATTGCCCAGAGGCAAAGTGGGGATCCTCTCTTTGGCTCAATGGTTAACGTGTGCGCGTTAACCACTGAGCCAAAGAGAGGATCCCCCACTTTGC